>JAVTVY010036975.1:0-155255 GCA_036873755.1 Hanleya hanleyi
TCAGCCATTGGCCCCGCGGCTTCATCACGGATTTTTTCTTCTTCTTCATCGTTCTGGCCCGTCATGTGTGTGTGGGTGGCTTCATCAGGTGACACTGTCATTCCAGCCTCTGCGCATTCTATACATATAGTATTTTCTCCATCCGCTTTTTTTTCATTAGTTTCATCTAGTGCGTGTTCGATAGCATGAGCCCATGCCAATTGGTGGGGTGATCGATCGTCGGGTATAAATAACTGGTCCACCAGAGGGCCTATTTTCTCCAAGGCTGACCACAGAGAGGGAGTTAGGAGGAAACTTCGAGCCGGCTCTTGGTAGCGTCCCACCCGTGGGTAGAGCGCAGTATGGTATACGTAGTTGACCTTGTCCAGGTGGATCAGGTGTCCGTCTAACTCTCCGCTCAACACTCGTTTAAACTTAGTCCAGCCATCACGCTCTAGTGTCACCCTATCCGATAGAGTCTCAGCGTGCTCAAAGCAAATATTTCCACAATCTTCGACCAGGGTCACTTTAGCATCATACACGTATAACTTCACATTGGGTGTAAGCGTCAGGATGGCTTGGAGTGATGACATGCTTCCTCTCAATGTCGAACGGAGAATGATACCCACTCTGTCTCTTCCCCTCGTATTTATAGGGCCTATTCTGTGAGAGGCGGGTCGTGTGCAGAGAATACTTTATCGACCACAGGAACTATTTGTTGCAAAGCCGTCTGTTAATCACTGTAGACGTCTCCTTTTTTCCCGACCGCCGCATCACGGACTTTCCCCTTCGTTCGCTCCCGTCACAAGTGTGTCGATCTCTTCCCGGGGTGACACTGACCCTCTAGCCGCTGTGCATTCTTTACATATAGGCCTTTTTTTCCCGGCTGTAGTATCTGGTTTACAGAAACAAAATTCTGCCTTATGTAGTCTTTCATGCGGTTCAGCGAACGCGTCTTCTATAGCACGAACTCACGCTAATTGCTCAGGTGATCGATCGTCCGGTGACAATAACTGGTCTACAATAGGCATTATTTTCTTCAAGGCTTCCCACACAGAAGGAGTTAGGCTGATACTGCGCGATGGCTCTTTGTACCGGCCTAGACGTATGCGAAGGGATGGTAGGGTATAGACGTACATGGCATTATCCAGGTGGATGAGCTCTCCGTCCAATTCTCCGCTCAACACGCGTTTAAATTTATTCCACCCATCACGCTCTAGTGTCACCGGATTCCATAGCATTTCAGCGGGTGTCCAGTAAATAGCTAGATCGTCTTTCGCCAGTTTGACTTTATTTGCATACACGTATAACCGCACACTAGGTGTAAGAGGCAAGATGGCTCGTAGTGGTAGCGACATGCTTGCTCTCAATGTCCAACGGTAAATGATACACACTCTGTCTCTTCCCCTCGTATTTATAGTGTCAATACCACAGCGCCAGGGTGAATAGGGCACAGACTAGTATGACGCCAACCAGCCGGCGCTGGTTCCGGCGTGAGCGCTCCTGGTCCATAGCGCGAGCATCAAGGATGGCTGTCATAGTCCAGTAGTGGTGAGTGATGGCACGCCTGTCCATCGAGTGCACTCTGTGGAGGACCGCTTCTGTGAACTCGTTCAGGATCTGGCGTCGTCCCTCGTTGTCGTCGCCATCTGCAAACATGGACCGGACCACTGCTCGGTAACCCGTGAATGAATTCACCACGGTGGCATACTGTAAAATGCGAGTCGCATGGGGCTGGATCTCCGCCATGGCTCTGTAGAAATGAAGGTGTGGGATACAGAGGGACATGTTTTATAGACCAGATGTAGCTCTACGGGTGTAGTCCGTGATACGTACTATTCTGATGGGTTAGTCCAAAAAAAGGGAGCAACAACAACAACACAGATTACAGATCAATCCTTTTATTATGCGTGAACAACATAGAAATGCATGTACTGACCTGTCTGTGGGAGGTTTCCCACAATGGCGTTCACCTTCGCGTCTTTTCGTGTACGTCCGTGTCTTTTCGTTAAAGTCCGTGTATCAGATGACAAATACCCAGAACCAAGTCAGTACATGCATCCCATAGTCCCAGGTCACGCCCGATTCACGCAGACCGGAAGTGACGTCATACACCTGCGCACAACCGTGATGGAAAAAAACCAGAACCAAGTCAGTACATGCATTCCATACAGGCAGAATGCAGGCAGGCAAGCAAGGCAGGGATGCAGGCAGGCAGGCAGGCGGGCAGGCAGGCAGGCAGGGAGACAGGTCAGGTCAGGTAAGTCAGATTGAATACACCCCTTTCCCTAAAAATGGACTCCTTTTATATCCAATTGACCTCATTTGCATATTTTCAAAAGGGTGGACAACAAACAGGCCGCCATTTTGAAACACACCACCCATAACACACACAAACAAGCCGCCATTTTGAAAAAAACCCAAAGACCTCATTTGCATATTTTCAGTAACAACTGGCCGCCATTTTGAAGCCGACCACCCCTAACATACAAAAACAAGCCGCCATTTTGAAAATTAAGCCACCCTGAGGGGAAAAACCCAAAGACCTCATTTGCATAATGTGGACAACTACAGGCCGCCATTTTGAAACCGACCACCCCTAACATACAAAAACAAGCCGCCATTTTGAAAATATGCAAATGAGGACTGGGGTGAAACAAGTGCAATTGTCCACCATTTTGAAACCGACCACCCCTCACATACAAAAACAAGCCGCCATTTTGAAAATATGCAAATGAGGGGTGAGACAAGTGCAATTGTCCACCATTTTGAAACCGACCACCCATCACATACAAAAACAAGCCGCCATTTTGAAAAAACCAATCACCTCATTTGCATAAACTCATTTGCATCAACTCACGCATGCGCACACACACCATTCCACCCCAAAAATAAATTCTGCGCATGCGCAGTGAGGCGCTATCCCCTCCAAAGACTTGTTGTATACTACTCACGACGTCGCCTTCCGGTATTTTAGGACAAAATCGAGCTGCGCATGCTTAGAGAGCAGCTATTGCGATGTGGGTCGTATGGTGAGGCCGCCATTTGATGAATGAGCTCTGCCACTATCGACGAAGAAAATGTCGGCGTAAATAAATAATGCTCATCCTGCATTATCGTATAGCTTTTAAACGGTGTTTAGTCCATGCTTGGAATGATACCTGTAATGAAATTATCTCTCGGAAAGTCTGTAACTCGCTGTGTTGTACTGTACACATTATATTTTCGCTTCCAAAAGATATACGCAACCCCCACATCCGTACACGCATGTCCTTACAGTATACCTCCTTATGTTACTACATTGACGAGGGCGTTGAAAATATCCTTTTATTTACTGCTGTCCAACACTGTATACCGGTACTCAACCTGTCACGTCCCGACAGATTGTAGTAGATCTTTCAGCTTTCAATTTAGCGAAGAGAGAAAAAAGAAATTATGATGGAATTGAAGTTATTTTACTGTGAGAATTATGTTCTCTCTACTCTTTTTAAAAATTGATTGAAGAATATCAGTTTTTCTGCACTCTTCGAATTATCCGGCATTTCCACTATCGTACTAGACGTTTGACGACAATTGAACTTCAAATTTAATACGAGTTCCTGGAGTTCGGGTAGGTTGCTTTTAACTCATGGCCTTAGACAATGGGTGCATGCCCCCCCCCCCCAAATATTTGCAAGACAAACAAAAAATACATATTTCCCACTAAGTGTTTGTCAGAGGGGAAAGTGGTCGAGCAGAGGAAACGAGGCATCTTTAAGCATACAGTTAATAGGGGAGTTCCGAATTATTTTTTACATCTAGACTGCTGGCGCTCGTGTTGTTAAGAGCTCAGAGTGATTCTTGGCCTTATTTCCTACGAAAATCTGTCGTCGATAATTGCATGGAATTCAGTTTCTAATTTAAGAAAGTTTCACCCACGTTCCATCGTGTTTCTGACAGCTGAACGAATTCTACTCGCATATTCAAGATTACAATATATAAACGCTCTAAATGGACATCGGACATCCATTTAGCATCTATATTCGGACAAAAGAAAATAGAGGAAAGGACACACACATATATGTTCCCAATTTTAATAATGAAATCTTTAATTTTGAAATCTTTGGTATGTGTGTGGTGGGGTGGGGGAAGGGGGGGGGGAGGGGGTGAAGACTATCCCGTTCTGTGACTTAAAATCATTCTAAAGCAATAACTTTGCCCAAGAGACATTTGTCCGTGTGCAGTCTTCAATGTCACAATTCGTAATCCAGAATTGACATCTCTAATGCCGCATTATGTTACAATGCTGGCGAGTTGTTCTTTCTTATCTTCATTAATGATTTGCCTTTATATTTACAAAATAACATTGATATGTATGCAGACGATTCTACGCTCTACACTACCGGAAATAGCGTCGAGGAACTTG
Organism: Hanleya hanleyi; assembly: GCA_036873755.1. Taxonomy (NCBI): domain Eukaryota; kingdom Metazoa; phylum Mollusca; class Polyplacophora; order Lepidopleurida; family Hanleyidae; genus Hanleya; species Hanleya hanleyi. The sequence goes on from JAVTVY010036975.1 coordinate 4,385, forward strand.
AAAACAATTTATCTGTTGATATGGTAAATCTGTCCGTTTGGTGTAGGGAAAACCACATGTTAGTAAATGCTGCAAAAACCAAGGTCATGGTTATAACGTCCCATCAAAAAAGCGCACATTTGAACCAAATATGGACTTGATCCTTAATAATCAAACTTTATCAAAAACTGAAAACGAAAAGCTTTTAGGTGTTTCCTGAACAGTAATTCATCATGGGAAACTCAAGTTGAATATATTTGTGACAAACTCTGCCAAAAATTGGCACTGTTCAGGCGTATACGCCAGTTATTGCCATTGTGTACCCGTATAGCATTTTATACTAATTATATTTTACCCACAATGGACTATTGTTCTATTGTTTGGGGAAATTGTGACCAATATAGCCAGGAAAAGCTTTTTAAATTACAAAAACAAGCAGTGCGTCTGGTTCACGGTGCTGATCGATATGATCACACTCAACCTATTTTTATTTTACTGAGATGGCTTCCACTTAAGGATCGTCTTTTATACCACAAAGGTATCCAAATGTACAAGATTTTTAACAGGTTATGCCCGAGTTACTTCAGTGACATATTTTTCTTTAACCCTATCTGGCCTGGGCGATTTGGGGTGTGTCGCAGCCTGGAGGAGGGGGGGGGGGCGGAAAGTGCCCCCCTATATTTTCTCTACCACTAAGGCTAGAGCGCTGAAACTTACCACACAGTATCTTGGGTTCAAGCTCTACCGGAAAATGTAAAAAAAACCAAGATGGCCACCATGATGACGTCACAGTGAGGTCATCTTCTCGGAAGCCATTTTTCGGCCTTTTTGGGGTCGATTTTTCGAAATTTTCATTTTTCAGATTTTTCTCTCGAAAAAAATCTGATAAAATAGAGAATAATTAGTTTTGCATAAATAATATACTTTCAAGGCCTTTTAGGCAAGGAAAATGTGAAGAAATGGACCGAAAAGATGAAAAACACGACTTTTTGCGGATACCACATGGCCGCCATTTTGAATTTACCCATGATCCTCTACCCGGGGGTATATGAAAATAGACTCAAAATGACCCCAATAAGATAAGCTTAAAAGTCACCAAGTTTCAGCCTCCTCGGTTTTGTCGTTTCGGAGCAGCAGAGAAAAGTTCACTAGGGGGGCACTTTCCGCGCCCCCCCCCCCCGCCAGGCCAGGTAGGGTTAAGAACCTTACGTTCATCGACGAATCATCACTTTTATCTACTCAAAATTAGAACCGAATTGTTCCGAAAAAGTTTGTTCTATTCCGGAGCTAAACTGTGGAACGACCTTTATTATCACTGAAAACTGCGCCTTCACTGAAGAGTTTTAAAAGGAATTATTATCAATATCTTATATCAAATATTTAATATATATATACAGTTTCTAGTCATTAATTTCACCGATGTCTTCTGTTGATATACTTTTATACCATGTTTGTGTATTTCTTTGTATATATGTATATTTTTCTATCGACCCTGTGGAAGACCGGCTGAACGGGCCGTCGACTTTAAAGTTCATTATTAGGGGACCAGGTCCGGTTCGTTCGGATTATTCTTATTATTCCACATGATTTTGCGCCACAGATATCTCAAGAACAATGCGGTGGATTAAGACCAAACTTACAGGATATGTTCTGGGGGATGAGGTCTAATGCATATACTAAGTTGATTCTGATTGGTCAGATGTCTTGGCGGCCATCTTGGATTAGGCTTAAAACCTTCAACGATCTTCTCCTCTGAAACCGCTGAACCGATCGCTATGAAACTTGGTACATATGATCAATGGACAGAGTTCTCCCATATTATGACTTATAAAGTTCATCCGTTAAAAAGATGGCCGCCATCGACCAATCAAAATGGTCGGATTTTCAAGTAACGGATTTTGACCGGAAAAGTTATGAAATATATGTTATCGGACATGGCGATCACGAATATGTAAAAATTGTGCTCTTAGGTCACGTGGTTTGGCCGCCATCTTGAATTCTGTGAAACACTTTGCCAATTTTGCAACGGCTTTTTCTCTTGAACCCTGATAGATACGGATTTCTAGGTCACTGCGATATATCGGGAAGGCCATTGTCTGTTGCTCTGAAAGCAAATATTTTCGATTGGCTGAATGGTTTGGCGGCCATATTGGATTTAGCGCTAAACCTTCAACGATCTTCTCTTCTGAAACCGCTGCTCCGATCGTTGTGAAACTTGGTACACATGATCAATGGACAGAGTTTTCCAATATTATGACTTATAAAGTTCATCCGTTAAAAAAGATGGCCACCATCGACCAATCAAATTGGTCGGATTTTCAAGTAACGGATTTTGACCGGAAAAGTTATGAAATATATGTTATAGGACATGGCGATCACGAATATGCAAGAATTTTGCTCCTATGTCACGTGGTTTGGCCGCCATCTTGAATTCTGTGAAAAACTTTGACAATTTTGCAACGGCTTATTCTCTTGAACCCTGATAGATACGGATTTCTAGGTCACTGCGATGTATCGGGAAGGCCATGGTCTGTTGCACTGAAAGCAAATATTTTCGATTGGCTGAACGGTTTGGCGGCCATATTGGATTTAGCGCCAAACCTCCAACGATCTTCTCTTCTGAAACCGCTGCTCCGATCGTTGCGAAACTTGGTACACATGATCAATGGATTGAGTTCTCTCATTCTTAGAGGTAAAAACTTCATGCGTTAAAAAAGATGGCCACCATCGACCAATCAAAATTGTTGGAATATGAACACACGGATTTTGTGATAAACCTTATCCATATTGCAAGCGTTTGTTCTCTTGAACCTTGATAGGTACAGATTACTAGGCTGCTGAGATATATTGGGAAGGCTATTGTCTGTTGCACTGTATGCAAAATACTGTTGATTAGCTGAACCGTTTGTCGGTCACATTCCGGCATAGGCCTCGATACTAGGCCCTGTGTAGACCTGGTCCCCGGCTCGATGCTGCTCGCAGCTCCAATTATTATTATTATTATTATTAGATATTGTGTTTGACCATTAATATGATTCAGTCACTGAACTGAATACTGAAATTACCACTTAAAGCCATTTTATTTCTCGTAGATTCAACATTCAAGAAATCACACGCGTTTTTGTCCCAGCGTGAATTTGCCATTGCGTGGTACCGGAAGCATTACCTTGCCGAATTAACCGGGAAATAAACAACGCAGGTCGGTTGTTAGTAGTATACAGAGGTAATTTCGAGTAGCATTGGTGTCAGTGCGCCTGCGCGAGAAAGTGAAAGTGTTGTGCGCAGGAGTTCTGGGGAGGTCATGAGGAGGTGTGCGCAGGAGTGGTCTGCGCAAATTTGACGTCACTTCCGGTCTGGGTGAATCGGGCGTGACCTTGGGGATGTAATTCTCCGCGGTGATGCGATCTGGCGGTGATGCGGTCTGCCTCCGCGATGCAAAGCCTGACTAGTAGCGTGTGCGGACAATATTACTTGTTTTACCTGTACCGAATCTTAATAAATTAATATCCTATATGCTTCTCTATCGTATGGTCGCTACAGGATCTTATACTCGCCGATCTTCCTCCGTGTTCTGTGATGTCATGTCATGAATATGCAGTGCTGCAAACGGACCAATCACATCCGTTTTAGTAGCGGCATTTCCACTCCCAACTCGACGCTCGGCCCAACCGAGAAAAGGTGACATCGGCTCCCGCGCTGTTTCATGTCAGACGTCTGGATTAAATGACATCAATTTAAACAGGAATTATACTATCTATAAATGACGGTATTATGACAGGGAAAGTCCTAAAAATGCAACGACGAAACATCCGAGCTAAGTATGCATGCAGCGCACAACTGTCAGCTGGAAATGAGTAAGCGAGCGAGCGAGCGATCAACCCCTTTCAACTTCACAACGTATTGGCGAAATTTCTGACAGAAAAGTCGACTCGTTGTAAGAGACATTTTAAAGTCTGACATACCTTTGTACCTACTATTATCTTTTCCAGTCGGATTAGGGTATAATTGCGCCAAATATTCGCAAAATTTTGTCCATAAAGGGTCCTCGTGGCTGCTGCCCGAGCTATTTTTCGCAGTCGCTGGACGAAGAGGCTCTGAACAGGTCGGTGGACGTAATTTCGTCGAGCGATTGAATTATTTCTGTATATCGGGTATTTTCTGTGCAATATTTCTATTTCATCATAGTGGAACTTCATCAGAAAATTGATTGAATCAGTGAAAGTAAATCTCGAAAGCGAGAATCGAAAAGAAATGTTGATATTTCTTGTTTTACCGCTGGAATATTCCTGATTTAGGTATACGAATTACCCCTATAGAGCCTGTAGTCGGCTGTATCGATCAAATCCGAGTCATGTCACCAGAGAATACAGAAGATGGGCTACGATTGGTCAAGAGTTTGAAGTCCCAGATGTAAACAAAACACGAAGGGAGATCGGAGAGTATAAGATCCTGTAGCGACCATACGATAGAGAAGCATATAGGATTTTAATTTATTAAGATTGTACCTGTACCATCAATGCCGGGGAAGAACCTTATCTACCATCGTACAGATGTTTGACGAGTAGGCCGAGGACCGAGATGTACACGTATATGACTGGCCGTCCATCGTTTCAATGTACAAGCCCCGTTCTGGGCTTAAGTTTTTTCACGTAAAGCCCCCAGTTCTGGGCTTAAGTTCTATCGATTTCATGTACAAGCCCCTGTTCTGGGCTTCGGTTTTCACGTGGTTGTTCTCACGTTGTTGTTGTTATTTATTGTTGAATAAAAAACAAAATGAGATCTCACAAAAAAAAACCCCTCTGTCTCGTGTGTTTTCTGTGTGAGCATAAAACAAGCGACCATGAAGGTTATAGCAGACATGTGGGAATCAGTCAAACTGGCCTTGAACACCGTGGAAAAAGTAGCTAATCAGTGACCTAGGATGGGGCCAAATGTAACCAATCAATGCCCATAAAACAAAGCAAGAGCACTGCAGTAAAATAGAGAGCCAATGAAATCGGCTCACAGACCAAGTACATGTTTTGGTCTAGGTTAAGAGCGGGCATTCCATCACAAATTTTTTGACGAGGAGTTACAAGTTACAAGAGCAACAAGTGGAGTGAAAAAAACTATAGAGGTTCGAGATGCGGGTAAAGACCAGGAAGATGGCGAGTGGATACACCTATAGATTATGTTTATTACTATAAGTTCCATGATTTCATGTATCTTTTCGTGCCAATACGGTTCTAAGGGAAAACTGAGGGTTCCCCACTGGCCATTTAACATGGGCATAGTGCTGGCGATCTTGTCGGGGACCCTGTGCATTCCATGGGTGCTTCGGGAGAGCGGATAAAGGCTATCTATTGGCCCGGAGAGGGCCGAACATTGCCGGAAGGGGGATATTGACCTTTTAACCTGGATGTGATCTTTGACCTTTTGACTCGAAATTCACCCGCGCACTTCCGGTGTTCGGAGGTAGTTTTTTTGGTCATTCTGAAAACCGGAAGTGACGTCACACACTTGCGCAGACCCACCAAATCACGTGACCTGCGCAGTAACCTACATGGAAAAAAATCCGGATGTAAGATGGGTGCGCTAATTTTACATGCACCCACCCATGCACAGGCCCCGATAAGCCCGGAGATCGATATTAGCCTCCCACTAGACAAGGTTGATAGGAGTTTTCCCCTACTGTAATGGTACAGTCCGTGTTCCGCCTTTTATATTTTCGGGGACAAATCCTCAATTTACATACACCCACCTTGCCTCTCTCAGCAGACCCCGATAAGCCCAGGGGACCGATATTCGCCCTTTTGGATAGGGTTGATAGGAGTTTTCCCCTATTTTAGGCGTAAAGTCCGTGTTCCGCTTTTTATATTTTCGGGGACAGAGCTTCATTTTACATGCACCCAACCATGAACCCAGACCCCGATAAGCCCGGGGACCGATATTAGCTTTTTGGGATAAGGTTGATTGGGGTTTTCCCCTATTGCAGGGGTAAAATCCGTGTTCCGCTTTTCATATTTTCGGGACAAATCCTAAATTTACATACACCCGTTCCCCCACCCTACCTCTCTCAGCAGGCCCCGATAAGCCAGGGACCGATATTAGCCCTTCGGTGGTCTAATGGTTAGAGCGTCGGCCTCGTAAGCGGTAGGTACTGGGTTCGATTCCAGGCCGGGTCATACCTAAGACTTGAAAAATGGAACTTGTTGCTCCCTCGCTTACGCTCAGCATTAAGAGGATAGAACAAGGACTGGTTCGCTCGGTGTCAGTATAATGTGACTGAGTGGGGTGTCATGTCTGCCTACGGCATGATATTTCAGTGGGACAGCACTATAAAATGGCAGCATTAGATCTGCTCTGTTACAAGTAGGTTCCCCTGCCTCTCCCCCTCCCCTCCCTTCCCTTCCCCGTCGTGATATAGCTGAAAAAATGTTGAAAGCGACGTTAAACCCTATTCACTCACTCACTCACTCGCTGATAAGAGTTTCCCCTATTGTAGGGGTAAAGTCCGTGTTCCGCTTTTGATATTTTCGGGACAATTCCAAATTTTACATGAACACATCCATGACTGGATGGCCCTGGAGGAGCGCTTCACTTTGGCACCTCACTCGACTCAATCAGTCCACTGGGGGGCCCCCTCGCCTCTGCAGATTGCTGAACATTCTCACGAAAACCTACGTATTTGGGACTACTTTCTGTCGCCGGGGGGGCAGTCGGCATCACTGCCAGACCGCATCACCACGGAGGAATACATTCCCCGGGTCACGCCCGATTCACCCAGACCGGAAGTGACGTCATACTTGCGCAGAACACTCCTGCGCACGCCTCCCCATGACCTCCCCAGAACTCCTGCGCACACCATTTTCACTTTCTTGCGCATGCGCACTGACACCAATGCTACTCGAAATCATCTCTGTATACTGCTGTTGTTCGATATTTATTTGGGTCCACAGAAACAGACGTTCCAATAAAAATAGAAAAGATTTACACAGATGCTTTATTGCAAGAAATATAAGGCGTCCATTAGGAAAGTGATTCGGAACCCACAAAACTACTGTATAAATTCCCTCCAAAATGTACAAAACACGTATTCCTTCCAAACCACAACCTGGATGTGTCGCTGAGCTAATTAGTTTCACAAGGTTTTTTGTGTTGACCAAGTTTGAGGTTTAATAACACTGGAAAGCATAAAAGCAAGAAAAGACCAAAAAAGCTGGTTACAACGTGTGCGTTTTAAATGTTGAGTTTTATTTACTGGGAAAGACCAAGAACGCATCTGCAGTCATCTGGGATCCTGGAGCTTCCGGGGCCTAGGCGCCCCCTGGACCCTCGCTTTATTGTGCTCTCATAGTATAGCTCCCCCCCGCCACAAATCTGAAAACTTGTCTACGTCCTTGTAACTGCAGGGATTCTTTCCTAAATTTCAAGAAAAATTCAAATCTCGTTGATATGCACTCTTACATGTAAAATAATTCATAAATTTTGTTCCAGGTTTTGTTCAGGCCATTTGACGACAATTGTGTTTCAAGGAGGATTTTTTTTAATTTTTCTTCAAAATGAGGAAAGAATCTCTGCAGTTAAGAGCAACTTACTCGAACTCCAATAACTCGTCCTGAATTTTAATTTCAATCGTCTAGAACGATCGTGGAAATGCCGGACGATTTAAAGAGTGCAGAAGTACTAATATTCTTCGGTCAGTTCTTAGAAAGAGTAGAAAGAACAAAATTCTCACAGTAAAATAACTTCAATTCCATCATAATTTTCCTTTTTGTTCTTTTTGAGAGTTATAGGACTATCTCTCTCCGCTAAATTGAAAGCTTATAGATCTACACTAAATCTGTCGGGACGTGACAGGTTAAGTAACGGGACTTTTCTTGGACTTTCCTGGACTTTTAAGAACTTTTCATGAGCTTTGGGAACTTTTAAGAACTTTTCATGAACTTTTGGGGACAGTGAGTGAGTGAGTGAGTGAGGGACTTTTCTTGGACTTTCCTGGACTTTTAAGAACTTTTCATGAACTTTGGGAACTTTTAATAACTTTTCATGAACTTTTGGGGACAGTGAGTGAGTGAGTGAGTGAGTGATCATATAAGGTCGTTTGTACAGCATTAGTCCCAGTCTGTATCCGCCCTCTGACCGGGAACCATGTCGAGTCCATGTCCGTTCTGTCGGAAGACACTCTCTCGTCGCGACAATATGCTCAGACATATGCGTCTAATGCATAGACAAGTGACACCACCGAGTCCTGCTATAGGTCCAACAAGTAGAGTAGAGCAACCCTATACGATGACGGTGAGTGAGCCTACGACGGTCGTATTACCATGCGGAATGTCGTATCACCATGCGGGCGGAAGTATTGTCCATGGGGACGATTTTTCCAGTTCCGGTAGTAATGGTAAAAATACATATACTCCAGGTCAAACTTTTGGCTACCATGGTGATCAAAATGATACCGACGCTACTGACGCCGATGGTGAAGACAATGATGGTGAAGGTAATGGTGACGACGCTGATGATGACGGAGAAGTTACGGATGATGATGATGACGATAATTATGATACTGCTGGTGACAATGATGACGTCGAGGATGACGAGTGTTTGTGGGATCTCTTCGCGGATGAAGCGATTGATGATCATGAATCCGATATAAACGATCTTGCGGAATTTTACGAAGAAGGCGGAATGGATGAACCAATTGCGCATCAGATGGCATATGGCAAGCTTTTACCTAGAATACAGACAAGGTTCCGAAATATCTACGTCCGTAATTTAAGGTTATGGAGAAAACTACGGCAGCACCCGATTCATCAGAAAGTAATGGCGACTAAGAAACGGATGCGTGAGGGGGATGACTTATCAAACGATGAAGCCGAAGAATCTGCCGCTGAGATGCGTAAATTCTTAATAAACAGACTTTTACCGCGCGAGTACACAAGACAACCGATCAAACCTCTTGATTAGTTGATTTCGCCACCAGGGCGTACCGTTGCGTTCGTTATCGATATACCCTCAGCTCTTTCACAAGGTTATGGAAATGCAATCGGCGTTTGTGTACTAGGCTAGCTCAGTTGTATTTTCGTTTTGTAACGGTCATTACTAAATTCATTTGTATAAATAAATATATACTTTGAACTTTAACAACCGAAGTTGTGTTCTTCTTTCTTTCAGCCCCCGTCCAGAGTCGTTTCGGTATGACTTTATATGGACGATGGTCGGTTACAGTTGGTATCCAGTGATAATAAATATACCATCCGTAGATAGGTGTAGCAACTCTTTATCGTTATTATTGGTTTTGATTATTTCGACTGTTTCATTCGCCAATAACCACAAAACTCACAACTACAACAGCTCGGACACATAAAAACCCCGAATGACACCTGTCGAGCGAAACACGCGCAATCTCGGCATAAACTAACGCGACATTTTCCGCAAACTTCGACGTCTAATGACTGATTACAGTTTTTGCAAACTCTGGGCGAGAATAAACGGGATAATTCGTCCACACATTTACGTGTTTTAATCTCCGGAAGTGAAGGGGAATCATTTAGGAGAATGGTCGTCGGACTTCTTATATTCAGATTCCAATCATCGTCATTATAAACGGGCCGTGTTTCAACGACCCCATCTATGGCGAATACAGTCTCCAAACTAGGCCAACCGGAACTACCTAAAATGTCCGCATTTTCTCGTACGAATCCGGCCCACGTAGAGTTGTTAGCCTATAAAAAATATAGAGTTGAAATATTAAAAGTGAGTAGCCCTTGTATTCAAATCATTTATAATCGATCATTTACAACGCCGTTCGCTATGTACATCGTTATATCGACAAAGTCGTATAATAAAACGTATCGGTATTATCTGCGAGTAGATCGTAATAAAATTACAATACTTACGTACGATTCTTTAGGTTTGATAGTATTTTTCAGTAAATTCGCCATTCGGAAGTAAGATATAAATTGAATTCTATTAGAGGTATATATATTTCGACAAACGATTCTCAAATAATGATCTATTTCACGGTATGCCCTTTCAACTCCCGCTATACGTTGATTGTATTGTATAATTGCCCTAAATAAATCGATATCGGTCTGTAAATATAAACATTCGAACCCCCAATATTATCATATACTAATTGCAATCGAGTTATGAGGGCGATAATTGAAACGCTTGTCTATAACCAAACCACGCCATCTCTGTTTATTTTAATCACAGCTGTTACACCGTCGACTATAGTTCAATCTCACATGTTTATATCGGAACGCTCTAGAATCAATACAATTATGTACTATGACAGCCTCCTATACAGCGAAATTATAATCGATATTTACCGTACCAAATGTACGGTGTATTATTCAACACAAAATGTCGCTATGTACCAATTACAATAACGCTTTTCGTGTAACCTAATATACGCCGTGTTTTTAAATCCTTAACGTACAGATTCGGAGAAATTATTAATAATATCATAAATCTATACTACATAAAAATATATATCGAAATAACACCCTTCTTGTAAAACCGATATAAAACCTAAAATATACTCCGTGTTTTGAATCGTTATTAACGATTATCGTATAAATTCGGAGAATTTATTTATAATATCATATGTAGATCTTTAATATATATATTCAGGTAAATTATAACGTATATAATTTATTAATATCCAGACGCAATAATTTATACAAACAGAAATTATTAATGACGTAAGACAGCGCTCGGTGCATTTGGGAGGCAATGTGCATTTGGGAGGATGTGTAAGGCCTCTAACACGCATTCCCTACTACTTGTGTGGGTTGCGTATATTTTTAAGAAGCGAAGATATAATATATAATATACAGTACAACACAGCGAGTTGCAGAATTTCCGAAAGATAACTTCATAACAGGCATCATTCCAAGCATGGACTAACATTTAACACCATTTAAAAGCTATACGATAATGCAGGATAATCATTATTCATTTACGCTGACATTTTCTTCATCGATAGTGACAGAGATCATTCATGAAATGACGGCCTCGTCATACGACCCACATCGCAATAACTGCTCACTAAGCATGCGCAGATCGATTTTGTTCTAAAATACCGGAAGGCGACGGTAAGGGCGACGTCGCGTTTGAACAGGGCGACGTCGTGTCGCGTTCTATCTCTTAACATTATAAGAACGCGACGGGAAGGGCGACGGGAAGGGCGACGTCGCTGGCGACGTCGTGAGCGACGTCGTGGGCAGCGTCGTCCATAGCGTCGCGTTGCTAAAATCGACGCGCGACGCGCGACGGAAAGGGCGACGTCGCGTCGCGTTCTATATCTCTTAACATTATAAGAACGCGACGGGAAGGGCGACGTCGTGGGCGACGTCGCCCTTCCCGTCGCATGCGATGCGCGACGCAAAAATGGCCGAAATGGAACACCATACATATGCCTGCACCTTGTGTCATGTGTCGTAACTGGCAACCTGCGTCGCAACTTCTCATGCGTGTGTGGGATGAATTATCCCAGAACGTTATACCGCATAGGTTTTACGGAGAAAAGTTATTGGGAAATCATGTACATAACAGTCATGTTTCATAGATAGATTCGATAATCGATAGTCTCTTAAGTTTTATCCATATAGGTGTAGCAGAATTAGCTAACCATGAATACCGTCGAAATAATCCGATATTACTTGCTCGTGTAATGGTGTATGCATGCGTACCATCAATCCAATCATAACAATGGAACGGTAGACTCATGATCTAACGGATTTCTGACATTTCTAATCTGACTCCCATGTTGATTAGATTTAGGATCCCAACGAAAAGTGAATTTTACAACAAAATGCTGTCCAGTATTTTGGAATGAAAGTACACTTCGAACAACTTATTGATGTAAGGAATAATCATGAAAGAGTGCATACGTAGATCGGTTATTTGTTTGCGTTTTATATTAATTACAGTGGCCACCGTACACAATGATCAACGAAGGGAATGGAAAATTTCACGGATTTTGCATCGACGTGCTGCATGAGCTGTCCCAACTTCTGCATTTTACGTGTGTAGATATTTAATTTATTTGACATTTTTAGGGATGTTTAATCTCAATCAAATCTCTAATCTCTCTCTTTCAAATCTCTAATTCTCAGAAGTTCCATCAGTTCGCGAGAGTGATATCGCTGAAAGAAAAAGTGGAATTAGATCATATCAAACTGAATTGAACCATTGCCTCTTCTTTAAAGTGCTAATGCAGCGAAATCGTCAATTTCATTTTTATCATGAAATTTTACGGTTTGGAATTTCTGGTTTAAGTTAATAAAATTCTGACAGAGAGTTTTAAACAGGAAGATATTATATTTTGCTACGAAACGCAAGGGGGGGGGGGGGTAGCAGATAAAGTGCGACATTTACGGTCGTTATGTTTTGTGTGTGTGACGTCATAAGTATGACATGCCGGTCGACGAGCAAGCCAGCGATATGCGTAGCATATGGCGAAGACCAATCTCCATAGACTTAATTCACATTGTTGTTGAGTTAATACTCTCAATATCCATCACTGTCTTCTTATGGTAACGTGCCAGGAATGAAAGAAAGAACCCAGTCGGCCACATGTCCCTGCATGACCACTTACAATGATCTATTTACCTTAATTCGTGGGCAAGTACCGTTGGACGAATGCATGCAGTTACTTTCCGATTCACATACGAGGGAACGGGGGTTTCGTGGATTTATCAGTTATTAATATAACACATTAGCTGTCGAAACTCACAATATATTCCAAACTCTGTCTATGCAATTATTTGTCATCAAAAATATTCCCGTGGCATTAGAAATTATTTTAAAAATCTCCAAAGTTTGTATCGTCTGAGCAACTGCATGTTGAATCATCCCGACAACCGGGTAAGTGAAAAGATCAGTGAGCACAGAGCTTTCTCGATGCCATGCACTAACATAATTTCAGAAATACCAAAATATTAAATTGGAGTTTACATACCGAGAAAACTAACATTTCAAACATTTCAACTAAAGAAGATTCAAACAACAACAAAACTCAACAAACAAGACAAAGACAACATTGAATACGAAGCTGCGCATCTGAAAACCCCTCGGCTTTGGGCGCCAGCCATTCATAATGTATTCAATTTGAAGCAAGACTTCAGGAACACCAAGCAGTCAAGTGACAAATATACAGATTATGAAAAAAATTGCCATTAGAAATGGCCTCTAAGGTTTATGTCCAATCAGAGAAGTCGGTATTCATTACATAAGTCTGTTGATGCATCGATGATGTATACCAAATTTTGTCATAGAGCATTTGAAAATTATCAGAGATAGAAAAAATTAAAGATGGCCGCCCATCCTTCCCACCACTCAGAGAAACTGATGTGGTTATTCATTGCAAGTGTCTTGATACATGGATGCTGTATACCAAGTTTCAAATAGAACACTGAAATGGTATCAAAGATATACATCATCAAAGATTTTGCATAAATTAAAGATGGCCACCAAGGTTTCCGCCCAATCAGAAACACCAGAACTGCCATTTATCGTAAGTCTATTGATGCATCGATGATATATGCCAAATTTTACATCGAGCACTCGAACGGTATCAGAGATAGAGATCATTAATGATTTCGCATAAATTAAAGATGGCCGCCCATCCTTCCTGCCACTCAGAGGAACTGATGTGGTTATACATTGCAGGTCTCTTGATACATCGATGCTGTATACCAAGTTTCGTATAGAACACTTGAATGGTATCAAAGATATATATCATTAAAGATTTTGCATAAATTAAAGATGGCCGCCAAGGTTTCCACCGAATCAGGGAAACTGGTTTGGTCATTCCTTTGAAGTTTCTTGATGCATCGATGATCTATACCAAGTTCACACACGGAACAGTGAAATGGTACCTAAGATACACAAGATTAATGATTTCGCATAAATTAAATATGGCCGCCAAAGTTTCCAACCAATCAGGTCCAGATTCAATAGGGTTCTGGGTCATGAGCATATGGATGTGCAGTGCAAATTTGGTGTGCCTAGGGTAAGTCGTTCTAAAGATATCTTGGTAACGAGAAAGCTGTGATGGTTTCGCATAAATTAAAGATGGCCGCCAAAGTTTCCAACCAATCAGGTCCAGATTCAATAGGGTTCTGGGTCATGAGCATACCGATGTGCAGTGCAAGTTTGGTGTGCCTAGGGTAAGTCGTTCTAAGATATCTTGGTAACGAGAAAGCTGTGATGGTTTCGCATAAATTAAAGATGGCCGCCAAAGTTTCCAACCTATCAGGTCCAGATTCGTTCTGAAGATATCTTGGTAACGAGAAAGGTGTGACGGACGGACGGACAGACGGACGGACGGACGGACGGACAGACGTACATGACGACGACAATACCCTTCGGCCAAATTTTGGCCGAGGGGTAAAAACGAGTCTCTCGGGAGTATCTGAAATAAAAACGGACCTCGGCTAGCTAAATAATATAAAGCCCTCACGAGTATGAGGGCTATAGGTCGGCCCCAGTCACCTCCAGCGAGGGTTTTAGATAATTTTATTACGAATGCCCACCTCTGAAACTGCCGTAAATCTAATATCTATCCCCTCCTGCGCACTATTTTAAAATCTTGCGCACTATTGTGAAATAGTGACGCATATATCGCCGTCTGAATTTTCCAGTCGAAAACTTCAACTCTCTACGCGCCATGTTGGTGACGTCACGGTATATGCGTGCTGGCCGTTTGCAATTGAACATGGCGCGCATAAAGTGGAAGTTGTTGACTGGAAAATTCAGACGGCAATATATTCGTTACTATTTCACAATAGTGCGCAAGATTTTAAAATAGTGCGCAGGAGGGAATAGAGATTAGATGTACGGCAGTTTCAGAGGTGGGTGATTCGTAATAAAATTATCTAAAACCCTCGCTGGAGGTGACTGGGGCCGACCTATAGCCCTCATACTCGTGAAGACTATATATTATTTAGCTAACCTGGACGAGAGCACTTCAGACGGGCCGCTTCAGACGACGTGATAGGTTTCATTCCAATTTAGAGCATATAATATTATGTTTTTAGATCTAATATAAACTTGGTTGTAATGGAAAGAAGAAAACATATATATGTGATGATCTGGGGATAATGAAGATCGATCTTCGTTATTTTTTTGGAGTTGGAAATGCTTCCGTGTAATGATAAGTGATACACCGTACAGCCTATGCATTCATGCAAGCAAACAAAATGCAGATAAATTTGATAAATATCGTACAAAACACATTTATATAGACTCCAGATTCTAGGTAATTAATTTGATCAGAATGTGTAATAATAATGGAACTGCTCAGTGGAATTTGAAGTCTTTTCTATGGCAATGAATTCAATTTAGCCTGGTTGCACACGGTAGGCTTCGCTCGGTCCATACCAATTGATAAAGGTCAGTCTATATTCATTCACACGTAATGTCTAATAATAAACAGTTTCCCTAGTCATATTCAGTTTCCCGATGAACATTAAATTCAAATTTTTTATTGAACAAACCAGTGAAATTGGCCACGAAGATGGGCTTGCTTCTCTCCAACACTGCCCGCCATGCTGAGCCAAGACTCAAGCTGACGATCGGTGATCCTTATGACGTCATGCATATATAATTTTGTAAACAAAGCCGATGAAAACGGTCGCATTTTTAAGAGCACAATTGCACGCTCTTTTTCATTAGAAATAAGAACCTCTCCTTGTCCGATTTTCCTCATGGATATAGCAAATTAATCATGAAAGAATAGAGAATCAAATTATTTAATAAAAATTTCGCTGCATTAGCACTTTAATATTCCTAAATTTATTTTGCAATGATTCTGGTTTCCCGTTATTAAATTGATTAATTTTATTTGATTTGTCTTTAATCAGTTCCTTAGGGCGAAAGTCTATCCTTACGTGTTAATAGTTTTACGTCAGTTGATTATTGCTCCTGAAAATGGAGCCCAGTGATTTTAAAAAATATTTACATACACGATATCTAATGTTTTCAATAATGAAATGTGTTCAGAATGACAAACGTGTTTATCAGTTCCAGGTAGTGTATTGAATGTTTATGCATGCCATTAGTTATCATTCCTTTGATACGCGATACCCATTTGCACGTAAAACTTCTTACTGTGTTATGTGAGATACATGTTCCTAATATCGGTCAATGACAAATGAATTACTGTTCACCCTCTTCAGTTATACATTAGAATTGCCAGCAGACGGAGAATGGGGAGTTTTAAAAGAGAACGGTTGGTCTGGTCTCGTTGGTCTTCTTCAGAGAAATGTAAGTGAAATTCAAACCTGTTTGTCTATTAGTCCATTTGTCACAATCACATGTACCATGTATTTTGTATATTGACAAACACCAAATATTTAACGATTGTCAACGCCCAGTACATTACGTTGTTCGTGTAATATCTATTGGCCGTGCATCTTCCTGGCACCAACATACCAATAATTAACACGGAGAAAATGTTAAACTCCAAAAAGAATCATATACCAATGTGCTTTACTTGTTCAGCGCCTTAATGAGACAAGGTGAGTCGAATCTTCGTTTGAAATGGACCATACTAAATGACCGGCTTTTATAATTAAATAACCCTGAAAGCCGAAAAAACAATGCACTATTATCTGGGTTTTTTTTGTTCTACAAGGAAGTGGATATGGTTGCAGCGCCGCTTAGTTTCCATGCTGAGCGAAGTTGGGTTATGGAATTCACGTTTCCCTTTGATACAACGCAGAGCAAGATGTGGCTATTAGACCCCAAAGGACGCCAAGATCGATGGCTTGTATTGTTTGACTTGTTAGACCTGCCTTCAGCTTTACTCGTCTGTACAGCCATTCTTGTTTTGGCCTTCCTTCTGACCTATACGATATACCTACTCGACCAAGGCAGGTGCAAACATAAACGTCAGATGAATGTACTGACCCGGAACTATCTTGCCAATGTGTTTTACTTGTTCGGTGCCTTATTGAGACAAGGTGAGTATAACAGCATAGAAGTTCAATCCGGGCTTCCCGATACCAATCTCAGAAAAAAATAATAAACTTTTAGTTGATTTATGTTTCTCTCTGTACCCAAACGTCGAGCAATATATCTAAATAGCGATATCGGATTATTTTGAATTTAAAGTTGCTAAAATGTCCACTAGGATAAAAATGACGATCCTTTCTTCAAAGAGTAGGGTAATTTGATGCATATTTACAAAATTTATTCCAGTTATTTTTTTGTAGCATAGAGAGAAACGAATATCAACTAGGGGCCTACTCAGAAATTTACAGGTGAAGTTCAAAAGCGGGTCACGCCTCACTGCACACTTATTTGGAAATTCGGGTTATAGTAGCATGTCACCATCCCCAGGAATTTCCAAGAAGCACGTGGATACAGATGTGAGAAGCTTATCCCCGTTAGAACTTCGAAACAGATTGAGGTGATCTGTTCAACTTAAATACGGGATCAGAGTTCAATGCTATATGTTTTGCCATGTTTGAAGCAAACGTGATACAGTATTTACTTGCCGAACCTGTTAACACAATTTCAATGCAGAGATTAACCCTCTCTGTACCGTATCGGTAATATAGTTCATTGATTGCCTGTCACTGGCATACAAAAATGAGGAATTTCTTTTCGAATATTTTCATCGTATTATATCTAGTCCGAAAGCTTGGAATAACTTCTTCGAAATAACGTCGATGAGGATAAGTATATCATGGCGTCATTTATGTTCATGACAGTGTTGGTACCAGCTTGAAAAATGCCGGTACAGAGGGAGTTAAAGAACGCTGGAGCTTGGTGCTGTTTTCATACTGAAGTTGGATGTCAACGTCTTAAAGATGCATATCAGTAAACAGATGTTGTTTTTTCGTTTTTCTCCAAGAAGGGAGGCGTTCTCCGGTATCAGAGGCGGGGAGGGTTTTTTTCTGTAGTTTGTATGTGTTTTCCATCACATTCTCGGCCATGTACAGTGCTACCCTGGTGGCCACGCTCACATCAAACAGTACTGCGATGCCATTCACAAGCCTTGATGAGCTGACCAAACAAACGGAATATAAATATGGATATCTTGGGAAATCGGTAGAAGAACTTATATTTTATGTAAGTTGTATGAATGGAGTTTACACCGATTTGAAAAACAGAATTGTTCTGCTACATATTTTAACAATCTAATATTGACGTAAGCCATTGTTGATCAATTACAAATGATTAGCATGATGAACATATGTTGTATCAAATGACTGGATTTTCTTAACCCTATCAGGCTTTGGTGGTGGAGGGGGGGGGGGAGCAAAATGGCATCCCTACCAAATTTTCTGCGCTATTTCTGGAACGACAAAAAATTGTGAGCTGACACTCATATTATTTATCATATTGGGGGCAATTTGAGCCTATTTGCATCATCCCCCGAGTAGGGGATCATGGGTAAATTCAAGATGGCATTCAAGATGATATCTTCAAAGTGGCCATCTTATATTTTCTGGTAGAGTTGACCCAAAGGTGTGGTAAGTTTCAGCCCCCTATAGCTCAAGAGGTAAGAAAAATAATTAGGGGGCCGAAATGGCTCCCCAAGCCTGTACAGGTTCCAAAAAGCCCAGGCCATATAGGGTTAACAGATAATCATTTGTATTGTTCACGTACAGGAGAATTATATTTCTATAAGCTGAAATAAATCTGCTATCCGTATTCGAATAAATTGATTTGAATGAACATTATTCGCACTAAATATCTATCGAACCATTGATTATGCCGTTGCCCAATCTGTTGATCTTTCAGAAAAGCCGCAGACAGGATATGAAAACAGCATGGCTAGGAATACAGAAGCTGTACGAAAGTGACCCTACTGTTATGAGTACTAATCTGACGGTTCATGTTCACAAAATCTTCTCGGAAAAATACGTCTACATTGGTTCTGAGGTTCCTTGGTACAAAGACAGAGAACAAATGCTGGAGTATCCTATTATAAACGGACGGGATGTTTTCGCTGACAAAGCTAACAGCTTTGGTCTGCCATTGGGATCTGCGTTCAGCACAATTATATCCAAAGGGTAAATGGACTTTTATAACATTATTAAATATCACACAGACGTTGTTCATGTCTATCCAACCGTGACATTTGAACAGGCGTCGATGTACTTAATAGTGGTATTTCGCTACGGCCTCAACAAACATCAATACTTATTATATAATCTACTTCTCTTATTTATAATTCTGTGTTAAATAACATTAGAACCAAACTAGAGCCTTGAGGCTTTGGAGGGTTCTGCCTTATGTACACAAATGCTCATTTGCTTTAAAATGATATAGTCTTCCAATGACAGGATTCATAAATAAAACTAGTTTCTATGCATTATTTAACTTCCATATTTTGCAAGCCTTGACTGTTACTGCAACATTTTCATTCATTTTGTATTTATTTTTTTCATTTCATTCTGATGTTATGATGCCTCTTTCATGGATCTTGTCGGGTGACCAGACATTGACCAGGCAAAGATTTCCCCCAAATCTTGGTGGAAGGAAGTTTTCAAATGCAAATATTCGCAATAAAATGGTTCAATATAAAACATCTAGTATGAATCCACAGAAACTTAGTTTGCTTAAAGGCAAAATTTCAAATTAAAATTAAGAAATGAAGTTGCAAGGTCACTGACAAAAATTATAGGGTCCAACGGAAATGACATTTGGGGAGGGGGGGGGGGTTGTGGACCCCTCAAATGATGCAATCTGAGAGCATCTGAGGATGGAACTGGCACCAGACGAAGCATTTCGGTGATGAGTGATTTCTTGTCCTATTGACTCAGCTAAACCTGCATGGCAGAATAAGCATGGTAAGGGGTCATCCAAAAAGTATGAACTTAGAAATGCCAGGGGAGGGAAACTTTTGCCCCATTAATTTCTAAGGTATCAAATTCTGCCAAAGATTATTGATCTTATCATCTTGTCATATAGTTAATGTGGAAAAAACTTTGTCCAAACTGGATATTTTGAATAATGAAAATAAGGACATCCTTGTGTCATGCTGATGGTCCTAAAATTCTATTGAAAAGTAATTTTTGTTGTCAAAAAGTGAGATTTTGTGTACCAGAAATTGACAAAGTTCACAAACTTGTTTAAATTGTTATTTTTATTTAAATATTGGTTGGTGCTGCATGATAATGAATCAAACACCCTGAATTGTAATATATGTGAAGTTTCAGCTCCCTATCATTTGTCAATTTGGAGATATTCAAACTTTCCCAAGCAGATAATTAACAACATGACAACATGACAACATGTCCACTTTTTTGTGTGAACGATTTTGCTATCCAAATTTTATGGTTATGTGTCAGATATTGAAACCCGTTAAGATAACTGATTGAGAAAGTCATACATCAGAAAGATTCACGTGGAGAATAATTGGACTGGGAGACCAAGGCCTAAATGGACATGTCACCGTGAACTTTGGCAGCGTTGTTGTTGTAAAACTGTATGGTATAGAGATGTAAAATGCTACATACCTTGCACACAGACAGAAATAATACAGAAACTGATAAAGATCTCTGTTATATTAATGAACGACAATCACTGATCATATGGGCAGGTGACTTTAATATCACCTCTCCTGCAGGAGTACTTCAGAATTTGTCCTTCGCCAGTCCACCACGGTGTCCACCACTGACTGCGGACTTGATTCTGTTATAGCTGTTTTCAAGAGACGCCGCTCGCGATTGACTAAAATGTCCCCCTTTTCCCAATCTAGCCACATAGCTCACTTTAGCTGCGAAAACTGACTCGTTCCGCCAATACGGAAATAGCCAAACGTGAGATTGCCCTTTTCCTTCAATCTCACGTTCGGCTATTTCCGTATTGGCAGAACGAGCCTCTCACATAGAACGCAAAAATCCCCACTCGTGGGGAGCGTATGGTGATTAAGTAGTGAGCCGACTACGAAATAGTCCCTTTGGTAATCGAGCGATCCGATCGCATTTTGTTGTGAAATGAAGTTAATTTTAACAAAACGAACATAAGTCAATCAAATTATACAAAACTATTTATATGTTTTGTTGAATAATAGCAACTAATCTATCCCCAGATCTCAGCAACTGGGCTAATTTCCGCCAATACGGAAATAGCCGAATGCGAGATTGGTTCCGCCGAAAATTCATTGTGCGCATGATAAGAATCTTTATTGTACTGAGCATCCCATTTGGGACAGAGTACAAAACACATAAAAAGTAGAACAAATAAGAAAGTAAACAAACAGGTGCGACGTTTCCGTTTTCGCTCCCAGAAATCTACTACGTCAGAGGTCAGTTTTCGCTGCTAAAGTGAGTTCTGGGGCTAGATTGCTTTTCCTTATGTACAGTTGAGTATGTCAACCAATCAGCGTAAGGCTCTCAATACATCCAATTTATACATACCGAAACAGAAAGCACATGTCAAGCCGCTTGTTCCAAGTGCCATCAGCAGTTTCAAAAGCATGATCTCATTCTGGCTGAGAAATCTACCAGTTTGTCGCGTATTTTCATGGAATGTTTACGAAGAAAATAACAAATATGTACCACTATAATTTTGTCAGTATCTGTTAGTTTGGCATCCATTTTTTTCTCACCCTCGAGTTGTCGTGTAAACGCAGAAGCTGAAAAAGAAAAAGAAAATCATAAATATCTCCAAAACAGGTTAAGCAATTTCACCAATCACTAGGCCGACTGATATTCAACAAGGGAGAGAGAGAGAATTACGGTTTCACGTCGCGCTCAGCAATAGTTCAGCTATATAGCGACGATCAAACAAAACCCAAAGTATTCAAGTCAACAACTCAGGAAACTAATACATTAAAACAGGTACATACATTATTCAACAAACTTCAATACGTCGGCCTAGTTTTATTCTTCAAGTATTTCACTACTGTTGCAGACTATAAGCATCCTTATCAATATTTCAGATTGATGGAACTTCAAGCATATGGTGTTATCCAGATGTATCGACGGAAATGGTGGCCTCGCCTGTCCTCAAAAAATGTGAACAATGTCAACTCAGCTTCCTCCATTCAATGGAAAACTGTTCGTGGAGCATTTTATACAATCACGGTTGGAATGGTCGTGTGTATTATAGTTTTGCTTTTAGAAATAGCAAATGCGCATTTTTGGAGATGCCGAGCTAGCTAAACATACATGTTTTTGTGGCCTTGCGACCAACGAATCTCACTGACTTCACTTTATGTTCATCCTTATCTTCATCCTTGCATCAGGTTACATCTTCTGCACTTCTTCTTCGAGGGCGTTTATTTTCCTGTTCACACTTCTCTGCTATTATACAATGTTTGCATGGGTAACGCAACAGACTACACTGTACATTTGAATCAAACATTATCAAAAGTTGTATTCAATGGTGTATTCAACCCATCAGAAATGACGTATCAGGCAATCGCGTCAACGCTACAAGCTACTCACGTCAGGAATACGTCATTTCTCTTGGTCTGAGGGATAACTTTCTTCAGCTTAAAATGGTAGCTGAGATGGGCAGAACCGATAGTTGAGTCGCCTTTGATTCGTATCGGCATCTATGCAGAGACGAGGCACTGACGAACTAAGATGAATGAAAAAGTTGGGTTTAGTGATTTAACAACAACATCCATTAATCAGCATTCTTTTATTGATTTGAGATCCATTAATCAGCATTGTTTCATTGATTTGAGAAGAGGTCATGTGCTTCAGCAAAGGTAGGGCACTAGTTCAGTAGAGGGGAACAAATAAATAGAGAGACGCTCGTTTGCCATCAATTTCCAGCGAGATCTTCCTTAGCTCGGACCTCCTCGAAAAAATATTGCCTATGTCCTCGGACGTCGAAAAATACCCCGTAAGTTCTCGGAAATCAAGAAATACATTGAACTTCGAAAACCACATCGGAAGTCAAGAACTACCATGAAAGTCATCGAAAGTCAGGTAAGTCGAAAAATGCTTCGGATTTCTTCGGAAGTCTAAAAACACCTCGGATGTTGAAAATAATTCGGAAGTCCTAGGAAGTCCAATAACTCTGAAATCCTCGGACGTCAAGAAATACCTCGGGCATGGAAAACTCCCCCGGACATCATCTGACATTGGACAAGGAACGTTCTGCGGCGTGCTGAGCGGAAATTCCCGCTGATATACAGGTGCCACATATATTTGGCTTGATGGTTATCCACGTAAAAGGGCGTGCGGCTGACTATAATATCTTCTATATTTTTTCTCTCTGTTTATTTGTTCCCCTCTATAATATCATCACCTAAGACGTAGTGCTCTGTGTCCGTGATGTAAAACCGAATACAACCGTAGAATTGCCTTGGAGCAAAGATAAAAATAAACAATATCCCAATACCCCATCCGACGGGTGCATACACAAATATTCGCTGTGCCTGCAGGGAATCTGAATGCGAGCAAAGAAATTTATTCTTGAAAAAACTGCTCAAGCGACTGATCCTGGCCTGTGAAGAGAATACCGGTTTCAATGGGGCCTACCCGGAGAACGTCATCTACCTCAAGCATTTCAACGTCAGCTTTTGGCCCTGCATAATGACGCTTTGCGCGAGCCCTTGAGAACACCAGAATTTGATTTGCTACGCCGAATTCGACTTCATTCGTGTGGATAAGACGCACAATGTCGTCTGTGAATTTGCTCCGTAACATGGACACAGACAAGATCTCAACAGTGCTCGAGTACGACCCGTGGACACGGGCCGTCAGGCCTGAATGGATGGATCCTTCCGACGGAGACGTCTTCCTGCTGAGCGTGCGCACCGATTACGTCTTCAGCACAGACCCGATGTATCGACCACCCTTTATGAAAGAAGGCACAGAGACCTGGCGTTGGAACAGCCAAACCATACAAGGCGTCAGCATTAACGTTTGTGAACTGTACTGCCTTTCTATCTCTATCTTTGTCGCCGTGGACTAACCCTACTCACTCGCATGCAGACGTTTGACGAGTACCCCGAGCCTGAAGTTCGAAATGTTCTGGTGTATGACTGGACCGAAAAGTAGCTCAATACTCAAGCTCCCTTCTGAGCTTAGCTTGTTGTTCTCATGTGGTTGTATTGACTTTGTTATTCTCACGTTATTGTTCACTGAATGAACCAGAGGACCGAGGGTCCTGAGGCAGTTGCTAATGAAGGGTCTATATTTAGGCTATGTCTAAGTGATAGCAAGAAGTTCTTCCGTTTACTATTTTTGTACTCTTGCATATCGCTCCAATTCTCCGAAGAGAGCCGAATTTCACATATACACTGATGGATTGTGAAACTTGGTATACATGTATAACAATGCGTTTCAGGCCATGACACGTTGTTGGAGATACCAGACGGGGAGGGTATATAGATCTGTATTTATCGCTAATTACACGTACACAACGCATGCTCATGGTCTCCATCATGACTGTGGTGTACAATGCAGATATGGTAGGAAGGCTACCAAATAGCTTAACATCACCGTGATACAAAATTGTATTTAAATTGTGCTTTGTCCACGATTATACATCCGATTCAGTACATGCTTGCAAGCAGAAAAGTGAACAATTACAAACACATTGACGTCCCCTTGACTCACCAGAGACAGAGCATTTACTTTGTGATAGTCCGCTAATATTACATAAGATGGTCGACCACGCAAATTATTGAAGAATGGACCAGGTTTCTTTTCAACATCAGTTGCCAGCATTAATCGCTTTCGGCCATACTGTTCGAGATCTGTGTATTTGGGAAATATATTGCTTGTGAATCTTGTTGGTGCATGGAAATGTAGATTGAATGGATTGTGAATATTTCCAGACTGCAGCATAATGCAAAGGAACAAGAAAAGAAGGTGTCGTGGCTAACCTTTGTCATTTTGAGTGTCCTTTTGAAAGAATTTCTAAGTGAACTCCCTTGTACAGCATGAAGATAAATATTAGGGTAAAAATGTCCACAGAAATTTTATGTTACATACAATCGACACCCATCACTCACGATATTGTGTCAAATTACAAAATGTCAGCTCGAGAACAATTCAATTCTTACCTAAGCTATGAATTCCACCTTCAAAATGATCAATCTCCAAGGTATCAAATATTAACAATTTAATGTCCCAAGATATCAAATGCTAACAGTTTAACCCTACCTGGCCTGGGGAGGGGATGGGGGGGGGGGACGAAATGGTACCCCTACCAAACTTTCTGCGCTATCTCCGGAACGACAAAAATGTAGAGCTGAAACTCCGTGACTTTATAGCTTATCATATTGGGGTCATTTTGAGCCTATTTGCATAACCCCCCGAGCAGAGGATCATGAGAAAATTCAAGATGGCGGCCACGTGGGGTACCAGAAAAGTGATGTTTTTGTCATATTTCTTAAAAATTTCTGCCTTTCCGAGATGAAAAGCGGGCAAAAACTATTTTATTTCACATCACATTAATATTTACTAATTTATCACGCAGTTTTTGCGGAGAAATTGGATAAATAAAAAATACGGAAAATTTGACTGAAAATCGACCAAAAAATGCCGTTTTTGAGAATGACGCCACTGTGACGTCATCAAAGCGGCCATCTTGGATTTTTCCGGTAGAGCTTGACCCAAGGGTATAGTGTGGTAAGTTTCAACTCCCTAGCTCAAGGGGGGTAAGAAAAATAATTAGGGGGGTCTCCCCCCCCGCAAGGCCACAACAGGTCCCAAGAAGCCCAGGTCAGATAGGGTTAAGATACCGGATGTCAAGAGTCTGAATTAAAAAACAATGCAGGAGATATGAACAAGTCAACCTCGCCACCAGGGGTCGCTCTCCGCTGGAAAATTGGCCGCTCCGACGAACCCCTGGGACGTAGTCTGGATACCTAACCCACATTACGCTACGTCATCCTTCGCTGCATATAGGGTTAGGCCTCGGCCAACATTTTGTTGGCGCGACCTTGATCCTTTGAGCCGAATCACGTGACTTGCGAAGACGCAGAAATTGTCAACATTGCAACAGCAGATTGGTGTCTTTTATGTCAGTTTTTACTATTTCATTTTGTGGTTTCTGCTTGAACATGAACATATTTATAGAGTATGGGTACAAATGACACAAAATAGGACAGGGGCTGATGTATTGTATCACCTGAATCACACCATTTGTAGATCACTCTCAGGTTATCGCTTAAGATTTAACAATTTCTGAAAATGACAGCATTTTAATATCTGTCCAACCTGATATAATTTACTGGCTTACCTATTCATAATTGTGTATTGGCTAAGATCACATTATGCTTGTATATATACTGTGCGTATGAAGCTGTTTGTAACTTTGTTCACTGCTGAAGATCCTATAACTAATAGCGAAATATACAGAATAAAATTGTGATTCCTACTCGGAGTTGCTTTTCTTCTCTATAATTGAATTAAAATGGTGTGTTCTTGTGCATTTTGACAGAATATTTAGACTTTAAAGATGGTGTGTAATGATGCCCCAAAATGAACTGAATTTTCCGTGTCATATGTTTGTCTGTCTCGGTCTGCCCATCTTTCTTGTCATACCACACTTGCAGCTGGTGATGGATCAGAAGCCTAATGAAATTGACTGACCTTCACCTGTTTTATCGAGGTCAAATTTACCATTAGCAATAATTTTTAAAGGAGTGAAGACAGGCTCTCCAAATTTATAATACTTGTGCAATTGGTGACCGACTAGAAGCCTATCCCAGTTGACTGAATCTATTTTCTCGGGTTGTATACTGTATATTATGATATAACATGAAATATAGCTAGGCATTCTAAATTGATACCACATATGCAACTGATGATGGACCTGGAGTCTATGAAAATGACTGACATTGACCTATTTTCTCAAGGTCAAAAACTGTATGTTAAGTCACATGTTAACTGCCAACATACACTTCAAATCTAACATTGTCATCATTTTGTTGTGGCTGTGGTTTTTCTTCCAGAACAATTTAGCGAATTTTGCATGTGTTCCAACAGCCTCATGCTTCAACAGTAACTTATACCATGCTGTATCGGCTGAGCTGTTGAAACACCCTCCATTTCCTAGCTCTGACATACTGCATCACTGTCGAAATATGGGTACCCGGTACCAAGACAGAGTGATAGATCACACAGCCAGTGAAGGTTCCCAATTTACACTTGTACATTGAATGTCGTTATTGCCCATTTTACAACAACAACAATTCGCTGACTTACAGTGAAAAATTATAGTGAAAGGTATATGTTTTTTGTTGTTTGGCATATTTATTTTGCTGGCATTGTTTCAGATAGAATACAACAGCCTAATTCATACAATCAGGAATAAAAAGGGGGTTAAAATCTTTATGTTCAAAGTTTTGTAGGAAATATAGAAGTGGCAATTTGAAATTTTATTTTTATTCGATTTTTTAATGTCGGTGGGCCCATGAAACGCAAAATAAAGTTGGTGTTGCCTCGCACTGGGTTTCGACCATTGATGAAGAAATCCCTTCTCAGAGGCACTTCTACCAGGGATGATTCCTGATTGCTCATCCTCCAGGGGTATGTGCCCCACCCTCTGTCCCATCCAAAAAACAATTGCCACCCCTAATAGGGGGTGTGCCCAAATTGGGGAGATCTAAAGCCGTGTGAGTACCAAATTATGTGTTACAAAATTATCTGGGGAAATGCTGTTCGCCCGTGTTTCACACGAGCTTTAATTCTTTTTTTGTGTTCACATATTTCTCTTCAAACGCGTCAGCGCTCTCCAACCCCCTGCTGAAATGTTAATTTCTTCGAGATCACTGCGTATAGTTCGAATTTTGGAAAGGAAAAGTTATCAACTCAATTTTTCTTCTAAATGACGAGGAAAATCACAAAAACAATCTCAAAATGCAGTTGATTATATAGTGATGATATGTCGTTTTGTATGCCGGAAATCGGCCAGAATGCGTGTACATCCACCTAGGAGCGCGGAGCTTCCAGGGCCTAGGCGGCCCCTGGACCCTCGCCTAAAGTGCTATGATAGTCGAGCCCCCCCCCCCACTTTTTGGGAGCTTCTACCGCCGCTGTAAAAAGGATAATATCGGAATAGAACCGAAAATGCTTTCTGTTGATGAATTGCAGCACCCAATAATCACAACGGTTGGCAAATTGATCACTTGATTTGGAAGATTCGCCATATCTATATCCGATTTTAATTCTGGTATTTCTTCTATCTTGAGGAGATGCTCATTTCGGAAATATATAGTTTGATGAAGATTTCCTCGTATTTCATGGCGAACACATTACTGGAAAAGATACGGGTCCGTGTCGATTCACCGGCGGAGAAATGTCCGTGAGATGCTACTCGAATGAACATGTTCCCGACATTGTAGAAAAACATATATTAAAAATATGATAAACGAATATTTTTATGAGCCTAGAAGTCGAATCAATTCCTTTTTTATTTGTAACCCCATTTGTTTAACCACAGTAATGTCACTTTATTATGACGATGTATTTGTCTGTAGTATATCCGTGATCATAATACTAATAGTACATCTTTTAGTTTATAAATGGAGATTGCCCTTAAATTCTACAGCAGATAATATATCTTGTGCCTTTTCATTCCCGAATATTCTTTCCGAATATGGTGGAATTCATTTCATGTTTTTCTCGCACGTGTGTTATAACATTTACGGATCAACGTCACGAGAGGCATTATGGGATATGACGTCGCCGCCAAGGCGAAGGTCACAGGACCCGGGGCCAGTCTCTATGTATCCCAACGTTATTAATAGAGACGGGTTAGACTAGTACCCATCCACTGCGCATGACCCGCTATCGCTAAGCTTGTGGACCAGTATCTAATAATGAAAAGACGTAATGGCGGCCAAATTTGAGCCCATACCTTCAACATGGAGTGTTTATGAAATGGCTCGATGCGTAGAGGAAGTGCTACAGATCAATGTGAAAACTATCGCTCAAGAAATGCGTCTGTTTCATCTTGCTTTAGGATTTGATAACTGATGATGTTATATACTGATATTCTGTAAAAGATTGTTTCTTTTATTGACCTTCAGTTCGGCCTTGTCAAGAACAGACTGTACAGCTTGACGAGAATGTCTGTGGGTCCGCGTCAGTTCGTAACGTCACACCAGAATTTTACACAACGTCACAATACGACGTTATAATGGAATTGTTAATCCGATTGTTGCATAACGTCACAAATATACGTCAACAGGTCATGACATCGCCGCTACACACTCGACACGATCTCGGACAATGTAGGACATTAGTGCTTCGTCCCGTACTGCTAGGAATCCATATTGGCATCCATGTTGAAAGAATAATATCACGCGGAAACTCCGAACAGCGCATGTCAGCTGTATGATTTCCGTTACCATGGACACTGATGGAGATTAGCTCAAGAGGAAAAACCGAGAGAAACGCCTCAAATTAGAAGAGATTCTTCCCGGGTAGATCAAAGGAATGTCCATTTCATTTCGATGTATATTTTATCTCCCGATAAGAGAAAAATACAACGAGGACTATGTGAGGGGAAGCACATCCTACAGCATGTGATGTGCCTCACGTGCGGCTGATCACGGTTTACAGCTGAGAGCTGTAAAATCCTTACACCATTAATACGCGAGGTAATATGACTTCACGGAATAAGCCGAGCAGTCGCGAATGCGCCGCTACAGTGAAGGTCGGCATTATTAGAAGCCTGTCGTCAATCGGCCCAACGTTATCAGACGACGGCGGCCAGTCTAAGAGACGGGTATCCAGTCTACCCTGGGACGACGCTCACTGAAAGTGGGTCCCATAATACATTGAAAAATTCGTTCACGTGTCCTCTTCCGGTTCCATTGGAACATATTCCATTCCTTTTGAAACGTCAGTCATGAGTCATTTTCTTCGCCAGCGTCAATAACGTCGTGACGTCAGAATAGAAAATGTTTCGCAAGAATGCATTATGAGTATACGTCATCTGTCAGACGCGCTCATAATGTCCACGATGTCGGGAGATCGGCATGATCTCCACAGAGATGCCCTCGTTATGTTCTGAATTCTAGTGTTTCTGGTGCTATCCAATGACCGATCGTACGGCTGAGCGCCGTCCCAGAGCCTAGTAGGGAGGACAGGACCGGATAGCTCTGGTTTCGAGATTGATGAACAAGTGTCAAGAGTTCAAATCTCTAAGATAGTCAGCTCTAACAATATTGTTCCAGCACTGCTAGTGGCTTTGTAATAAGATATCTAATCTCCACAGTCCATCTACAAAGTTCAATCTCCAGGACAAGTGTCAATATTTTCAACTCCAAGTCTCAATCTCCACGATATCAAAATAGGTCTATCTCCAAGATATCAGGATAGCTTATCTCCGAGTAGCTGAATGAATATATAGCCCTCCAAGATATCATTAACTGTGTTTCCAGCGTCTAGCAGAAAAAAAAACTATGTCAGGTTCTGGCAAATTATCCAACTCCTGAAATATGAGAATCAAAATTTAGCAAAGTTATGGTTATGAATTACTCAATATGCAGATTGATAAGAGAAATAAGTGTGTTAAAATATATGCGAACAGAAATCATTGATATAGCATGAGCAGCAAATGCAGATAAGGATACGCCAATATACGGCCCGTACTGTGTGTGTTGTCACCCACTGTTCAGTTGTTGTTGTTGTCACAGAATTGTGAAAGAATCCTGAATCACAGCAGTGCGCACTTATCGTTTCACCAAAATATTCTACCCCCTGGAGAATACGGAATATGATACTCTCAGAGATGTACTCTTTAGTCCGTCTTTTTGTTGGAATCTCTTGATCATATATGCTGGTGATGGATATCCCTTTCATCAAGCCGACAGAGAGATGAACGAATGAATATGTATTGTCATTAGAGGCGCCCTCATATATGCTGGTGATATATGCCCACGGGTGCCCACATCCAAGAGGTTTCAAAATGTCCGCTCTAAGAAATATACTGCTTCTTATTAGATACATGCGCCCCTTTCGTTTTACTATGTATAGCCCTGTATGGAACACGAACCAGATAATAATAGACCTCTGGCTAGTCAGAGTACACTAGGATAGGGATTGTCAGTTTTCAGATCAATATTTATGTTGGGAATGTGGAACTCTTTTTCCTATTGACTCGTAAAGTAGTTAGAGGGTTCCTCGTCATTGTATGTCATATGGTTGGTTGAAAAGCGGTCACATGACCAAAATGCCAGTTCGATGGCAATGGCTTGTCGCAAGCGACTGCCACAAAATGAGATCTCAAACATGTTGTTGTTACTGTTTTGTAGATTTCAACCATAAGACATACAACCTACCGCTGTACAATGAGAACCAATAGAGCCGACCGTAATATTATGAACGAATATGATGGAAATCATTAAACTTATATCAGAGGACATTATATGCGAATTTACAACAAGGTCGCGGCATGTACACCTGATTAAATAACAAACATTATGCGTATTTACCGTTGGTATGTTCACAACAATCAAGCTGGAGAGATCATGAGCAGTAATCGCGATGCGTACAGTAGATCGTGGGGTCCTTGGTGCTGTCATTCAAATATACAAATACGTCATGATCACACCATCTTCTATGACTTTACAGTTGGGATAGAAGTAGGAGAACGCATCCCTCTGTTGGGTGTAGCAACGCATCCGGTGCTCGAGGACATGGAATCTCTTGTCCCGACGTGAAGGTGAACGTTGTCCTGGTTAGTGGATAACCATTACATGAACACGTGGTCAACACATACTGTTATTGAGACAACAGATACTAGTATAGATTGCCCATGGACAACTATATCCGGCAATCAAATCGATTATAGGTAAGCCGTATTAACGTTTGTCCAACATTTGGGAATGGTTGTCCTGTATCAAGCCTCAGCATATAAAGTGACCGATAAGTCAATAATAGTATGCGCAACTAACAATAGTTGTTTTAATCTTAACATGCCTTGATGTTTTTGATCGCATTTCACGGCTGACTGGTGAAAATTCGTCCCCCATCACACATCAATATTTTTGACAACTCATGGGCCAAGGAACTGAAAGGGCTGCTCTCACTTTATCACATGGATCTCATTTAGGAGTAGGCCTATCAAGGCCAAATTAAGACAATAATGCATCCGAAGCAGGAAATCATTTGATGGATTATAATGGATTTGTAAGAGGTGTTGATCCTGCATGTATCTCCAGCAGAAGTGAAATGTCTTCCTTGGAAGTACGTGCACGATGCCAACGGCACACGTTTATGAAGTTTTAGTCTTGTCTGAAGGCAAGCAAAGCGGCCTAAAATATTACCTGTTGTAAAAATATCATAGTGATAATTCCCGGGAATAAACAGTGACTTCCCTGTAATAATGACATGCAGTACGAGCAAGTTAACGGCGACTACAAAGGCAATGAAAAAAAAACAAAAAAACAAAGTTTAATGATTTCTATATAATATTTCTGATTCCTTAGTAAAACAATGTCAGCGTCCAATATCATTAGTTCGCATTTCACTATAGAATAGATCATGGATCACAAAGATACTTAATTCTGAAAGTTAATACCATTGTTAAAGACGATCTTGCATAAAAGTGGGAAGTGCATTTTTAAAGAAATAAGGTATGCTGCAAGTGCATATATATCCAATTATTTGGGATGGATTTAGTCATGAAATGATGTAATAGCCGTTTCTTCCTGTGATTCAATAAAATTATGATGGTATATACATGTATAAAATGAGAGTGGCTTAACTCGTTAATTAAGTTGATCCTTTTTATCAATTATGTTAATTTTTTTCGGGTGCTCTATCTTAAGAACTAGTGGAGTGCCTCCACTTAACCATGGAATATAATAGAACATGAAAATGATTGAGATGCAATGAAAAGGACTGTACTATGAGGCTGTAAAGTACTTAGTTGTGATAGAACTAATTATGGAACGCTATGGGTGTATATTGTATCCATCAAAGTTTAATGTTTGCAGTATAAAATATATATGTTTTACCTTATATTCTCTTCATATGGGTATTACTCCGCAACATCATAATTTATTGGACCACTATAATGATCTACCCAGAGGTTATTTTTTGTATAAATATGTGTATGCTGGCCTCACAAATATACGGGGTTAATAACAACACAGAGTCATTGTAAAAGAAATCTTAGTCAAAGGAGATAATTCACTCATGATAAATTGTGATTGACAAAATGATGCATGTGTAACTGATAAAAGGCAAGTTATACATCTTATTGATTTTGAAATACTTCTGAAGTATTGCATATTGATGTTTCTGTTATACAATACCGACCTGCTGGACTGTTGAAGTAAAATAGAGCTTTCTACTGGGTTTATTTAACATGCCTGTATTAAAGTAGAGCAATCTAATTCATTAATTGATTGTGTTTTCTGTATCCAGCAAAATCTCTGCAGTATAAAAGTATATGTTTTTCCTTTTATTGTTTGTCCTTTCCATATGGGTACTATTCCACAGCACCATGATCTACCCATCTGGGGCCGGTTGTTCGAAGCGCTATTAGCGCTAATCCAGGATTAAATCTGCCTAATCCAAGGTTTAAATGTAATACTCCGATTAACCTGTTGTTCAAAGCGCGATTACCTTAATACCGCTATTAAATATCCCTAATACGCGATTAAATTTAATACACCTCCGGGGGGTGTATTAACGACTATTAAATCACTCGTGCACGATTAGCGAGACACGTGGACGAGTCTGATCGATCCCGGAAATGATAACATTCTAGAGGTCTTTCTCTTATTATTTCGAAAGTATTTCACCAGTTTTAACACTAGGCATGCGAAATGGAAGCTAAAACATTAGTCCCTGCGTGTGTTAAAGTCTTGTGGACGCGGAAACTGAAATTTTACTGTTACAAACGATAGAACTTGACCAGATTGATCCCTTCCAGCTTGAATCATGAAAGTCAAGTTGACAATGTCAATGATCGTCTCGGTTCTCTACTTGAAAATGAATTATTGTTATGCCTACCTTCCAGTTCAAATTTATTTAAACTTCCTCTCTAGAAAAGATCGTCACAGAGGCCTTTCTTTGTGTTTAATCTTTGAAAATCCTCCGATTAATCAGTCGACGAAGACGAAAAAGACAAGTGGGCACGCTGTTGACTAGCTCCGGTGTAGCCTTGTTCCATACTACGTTCTCACGTAGTATGGAACAAGGTAGATGGAGAAAACCATCCATGAATTGATGTGATATCTGACGGTCGTAATTCATGGATGGAGCGCCAAGTCATAGTAAAACACCGAGTAGAAATCCAGCCCCCCTCGCCTGACGAGGGAGATGGTATTTACGCTAAAAATACGGCGAAAGCATCCAAGTTTAGCAACTTACTATCTCCTCAGATCATTATCCTATCCATAAACACCGTTTATTTGGGTATTCGGCTCTGTTTTGTTGAGATAGCAGCATAAATCCACACCTACTGTACCGTTTTCTTCCGTCCGCCTCTGTTCGCTCGAAAGTTAGGCCAAAAAACATGCGCACACGATACACTTTACGTCATAGTCACGTGACTCTCATTTGGCGACCCGTCGTCATCTGCGCTTTTCCTCCACACGTGGTTTTGTAGCTGTCAGGCGCGATAGAATAATGGCGAGCAAGCCGTTTTCACAATCTGACATTGTTGACCTATTCACAAGACTAAAACAGTCATTACCCTTGCAATATGATTTGAAACGGGAGCAAATCGATGTCATTTGCAATGTTTTAAACGGTCATCACGCATTCGCAGTGTTGCCTACGGGCTACGGGAAGAGTAGCTGTTTCTTTCTTCCACCGTTGTTGCTGGATCTTGTAAGTTCGTAGTTGTAAACATAACTTATTATACCCCCGCAACGAAGTTAGGGGGGTATAATGGAATCAGCTTGACCGTCCGTCCGTCTGTCCGTGATAGACTACTTCCTCCTAGTGAGTGCTGGTAACATTATCAGCAAGCAGTATTTTTCATGATAATTTGTCTTATTCTATCATTTGTCACAGAAAAGGAAAAAAAACATGCCCAATTCATGTGTGGCTATCTGAACTCCCAGACCATTATATTATCGTTTTCATACTATATTGGATTATTACTCACACGGGGAGACAGGTCGGGGGTATCTCAGTTATCCCTTAGGATAACAGTCAAATCTAGTTTTCCGTGGTTAAATAATCAATATGCCCAATAATGATAAATACACAATTTATCAATTTGTTACGTTTTGTGCTTTATTTTGCAATTGGTAAAGGAGAGGGTATGTTTAGCCGTGAAAAATGTCCAATCAACGTGAGCATAGTACTTTCCTGAAACACATGGAACATATAAATTGTTTCTCTTTCTCCGGGGTGAAGGCTTTGATATTAAGAAATTCTGCTGTCAGTGCTTCATTCACGGTTAAATCGGACCCCCTTAATGTTGAGGTTACCGGATGCCTGCTATATCCATGGCCAGACTTACGAATGAATTCCTGGTTGCAGTTAATACAGCTCATTATCTCGCGTGTAATCAGTTAGCCGCTTCTGCCATTATTCTATCGCGCCTGACAGCTACAAAACCACGTGTGGAGGAAAAGCGCAGATGACGACGGGTCGCCAAATGAGAGTCACGTGACTATGACGTAAAGTGTATCGTGTGCGCATGTTTTTTGGCCTAACTTTCGAGCGAACAGAGGCGGATGGAAGAAAACGGTACAGCAGGTGTGGATTTATGCTGCTATCTCAACAAAACAGAGCCGAATACCCAAATAAACGGTGTTTATGGATAGGATAATGATCTGAGGAGATAGTAAGTTGCTAAACTTGGATGCTTTCGCCGTATTTTTAGCGTAAATACCATCTCCCTCGTCAGGCGAGGGGGGCTGGATTTCTACTCGGTGTTTTACTATGACTTGGCGCTCCATTCATGGATGGTTTTCTCCATCTAGGAACAAGGCTACACCGGAGCTAGCTGTTGACATGGTTATGGCCTTGACCTTGGTTTATTTTAAGGGAAACAACTCGTTATGTTTTCTTTATTAAGTACTTCGGACTGGTTTCCTCCCCTTATTTGAAGGACTGGCATTCTTACTGGTTTAGCCATTTAGGCCATAAATGTTTTAACCATTAATTAAATATTTGAGAGTTATAAGAGTCTCGAGAGTGTAAATTTTTTAACAAATAATAGGAAACTTTAAGCAGATATGAACTAAAATCCATGATACAACCAATAGAATCTATAAAAAAACAAAACACATCTCCCTCTTTCAAATAATAAAAATTCAGTTTGTTCTGAAAATAATTGATTATCAATATTAGTTTGGTTGACTACTTGAACTTGCATTAGGATTGGAAATGCAAAGCAAACAGGCTTACAGAATGCAATGATTCAAACCAGTTGCTAGCTTTTGAATAAGATGCTTCTTCTGTTTCATGTGAACTTAACTCAGAAACTCTAGCCGTGATAGGAGAATATTGGGTAAGGGGGCGTGGCATTCCAGTCCGTTCGCCAACAACCAAAAAAAAAACCAATTAGAATCCTTAGCCGAAGTTTTCGGGCTAATGTGAACTATGAACATGCACCAACATGGAAGGACCCAGTAAGTGTAACAAAATGCCATTAATTAAAAAATATATATTTAGCATTCAATATACATGCGTACATAGAAAATAGTTTCACCATCATAAAATATAATTTACATGAAATGTAAAAATGAATTCCAAGGTAGAAAATATATTTCAACAAAATTGAAAATGTTCTTACCTGGGCAGAATACTATTCATTGGATTGAAAAATATCTTTCACCAAATTAGAATTGAATATCGAGTGCCACTGGAATATTCCACACCCTATACTGGATGCAGGGTGAGACTAATCAAGGATATCAAACGTCATTATATCTGAAGAAACTAGACTCGGATATCGACCATCTTCATCTTCTTCTGTGTGCATGTGGAAACTAGACTTGGATAGCGATCGTCATCATAGGGCATACATGGCTATGCAGACTGGACTAGGGTTCGAAACATATCCATTCTGTATATATGTATAGTGTATAGCACCTGGTCACCCATCCAAGTATTGACCGAGCTTAACGTTGCTTAACTTATCTTAATATGGCACACATAGTACATAGTAAAACTGGGCAAGGATTTCAAACCGCTTCACTTTTGGTTATATAAACTAGACTTGAATATTCTCCATACTGCATTTAGGAGTAGAGGAGACCAGAGTTTGAACTTTTTCAAGTGTATCATAGCGAGACTGCAATTGTTGTTATAATAGTCACTGTATAGATTTTACATCTTGTAGGCATATATTTTTGTTCTGGCATCGTTTTCAAGAAAACCTAACTTGATACTAAGTATAGTCTTTCTCCATATTTTAAAGCTAGCTAGGGGAATGGAGATAGTATCAGCTAGAAGTGATACCAAACATCACAATGTCATTGTGGAATCTTGCATTAGTTTGAGCTTGAACATCTACACAAGACCACTCATGTTCAGTAGGATTCAGATATCATGACCAGATACATATATGGTGTTACTTTGGAAGAATTCAGTGCATGGAACTTGTTTACTAATGACTCAGATTTCCTCAACTTATTGAATTTTCTTAAAAGTACTTAACTGTGAAATCACTATTGTTTTCACTTCTATCATGTCTGTAGGCTATAAGAAATTTTTAACTCTCCATGTTTGCAAACTTGAAAACGTGTCCAATATCGAAGCAGTTTTACATATTTAAACACAGTCTACAGACAATTTAAGTCTACAATGATACAAGACAACTATTCTAATATTTTTATTCAATAATTCCTTGCGGGACACCACATTTTAGTAATGGAATATACAAGATTAAAATAATTAGCCGGCTACAATATTTAGAGCAGCCAAACACTTTCTCAAAGTATTAAAAATATTCCAACACATATTGGTGCACCTTTTTAAGGAGAAAATTTGATATACATGAGTAGTGTGACTAACGTAACAGGACCTACAAAGTAGGGTTTGATATGATTTAAGTGTGTACCTTGATCTAAGACTGATCATTCCATGGTCGTAGGAGGCATTGAGACATGTTTTTGCCAATTTTGAGGTTTCTAGGTCACATAATTAGGTCAGAAAGTAGGTCACAATGACCGTGACCCAATTAGATCAGGTCACACTGACACTGACCTAATTAAGTGCATTTCCATGGTCTTAGGAGGCACTAGGGCATGTTTTGCCAATTTCGAGGTTTGCCGGTCACCTAAGTAGATTAAATTTTCGTCAAAAGGAAGTCAGCTCAGAACTTGCTGGTAACAGTCCCTTAATGCACGTTCATGCCAAACATCAATGTTCAAATTTCAACGGTTCTCCTTATTTTGACGGAGAAAGGATTCGGATGGACTGACCGACTCATTACCGGACAATTTGCAAATGAGGGCCTACTTCGTAGGAATAATTTGAGAATTATGAATAAGTCAACTAAGAATTTTTTTTGATTTTTGTTTTACTGTGCACATGTAGTAGTAATTTTTCAAGAGCCTTACATGACTGAACCAAATTTCTCACAAATGTTTGACCATGAAAATATGATCAAGCCCCATGCCTTCAATATGACGGTGTGGCCATAACCAGATGCATATGTGGTGGACATTTGGGAAGGAGAGCTATCCACCAAGAGATATTGTATAAATAGTATCATAAATACTACAACATTCATCACCTAAATTGACCTTTGAAAAATAGGTAGAGACATTTTTTATGGTGCTTTATTGTGGCCAGTAAATGAAATCAACAGAGCTGTGAGTTGATTTTGAGGTGAGTGACCAATAATGTACCTTCCCAGTCAGATAATGGGAGTATTGCCTTGTGAGAACAAGGTGCTACACATCACTCCCATGCGATAGAACAGTAGCTTTAGTACAGAGTGAGCTATCTGCTTGAATTCACCAATCATAATGGTGGACAATCTCCTTTGAGGTTGCGGCACGGGTTCGAGCCCAGCTGGTTCATGTGTGAAAGTTTGTCAGTTACTTGCCGAAGGGCGGTGGTTCTCTCCGGGTACTCCGGCTTCCTCCACCAACCAAACTGACTGTCACCATATGAGTGAAACAAACTTGAGTGCGACATTAAGCCAAATTACCTCCCTCCCTCCTTTAAGGTTGTTGTTGTGGTTATGTATGGTAAGAGTTTTGTCTTGAAATGTTGTAATATCTCAAAATAAACTTGCAATGGAGATTTGATACCTTATGTAATCAATATATATTGTTCAGAGGCTTATTATATATGGTTGCTTTGTGAAATATTTCTGTGAAAAATAATTTCAAAAATGTCAACTTTTCATACTACTACCTTAATTATTTTAATGGTCTTTGATGGTGGGATGTTGTTGTTGTAACAGGATTGGTGTACCCCTCCAAGAAGTATCATTATCTTGAAATGAACAACCACCTAACAATTTGTGCACATATTCTTCAGTTTATCTTGATACAATATTAATTCAAATCTGTGAAAATATCTGATAAAAAATAATTTGGGACATTTTTAACTTTGTCAGGTTTGGTACACATGAGGTCACTTTTGACAAAAAATGTCTCCAAATGAGTATAGATTACAGCCAAACAGAATGAACTTTTCTGAATATATCAGTTTGCGATAATTTTTGAGATATCAAGTTCAGTGGAAGAATTATGAATCATATCATCTTGATCACCTTGGCATGCCTCAAGTAGCCATGATTAATGAGGAATAATTGT
Organism: Hanleya hanleyi; assembly: GCA_036873755.1. NCBI lineage: Eukaryota > Metazoa > Mollusca > Polyplacophora > Lepidopleurida > Hanleyidae > Hanleya > Hanleya hanleyi. The sequence goes on from JAVTVY010036975.1 coordinate 43,983, forward strand.
TTATCAAAACTGCATATATTAAAAATAATGACAAACGAGGCATTCTGGGTAGTTCTTATAATGTTACTGAATTGAAATTTTGGATAAACAATTCTGTCAAATACATGTATGACATTTTGTGTACCAAATATTTGTAAAGATAAATACTGTTTTAAAATGATTCTTATCAGATAGCTTGACCAGATTTTCAGTAATATTTAATAAAGACAACCTAAAGTATATGTGTGTGTAAATGTTTAGCTTACTGTGGTTTGTTAATTTCAGATATTTTTGAGGAAGAGACAAATGTTGTAACAACAACAACATCCCACAATAAATGACCATTAATCAAAACCGCCTGTCTTTATGTGAAATTACAGGTTTGCTACCTAAGTCTTAAACCTGCTTTAATTAATGCCTTTAATGCCTTATTAATTGCACAATCAAACGTAGAAAACGGAAGTTAAAAGAAAAAGTTAACTCCCCTAGGAGAGAGTTGTCCGCCCCTAGGAGAGCTCTCCATTCAATTCCAGCGTGGCCACTATAAAGGCGACTGTTAGCCTCATTCCTATCCTCTTTCTCTTGTTTGCTCGAGCAGTGCACATCTAGGGAAGTATTCAGAGGCAATTCTACAACATTAGTTGTTGTTGTCTCGCTGGTGTAATATCCTTTATCAAGTGTGGTTTTTGTTATTCATTCGGAACTTACTTACTGTATTATTATGTCTGAAGTTCCGACTGGTATTCCTTGTCGTACGTGCGGGAAGAATTTATCCCCTTTAGACGCTCTCACGGCTTGTTTTTCTTGTAAAGATTTATGTTACCGGGCGTCCACGTGCGCGGAATGTGTATTATGGAATCCGACGGTTTGGAAGATTTATGCCCAAGCCCGTCGTGCTTTTCTGTTACATGCTTGTGATGACTCGTCTATGTCGGAGATCGACAGACGGGTCTTAGAAATTTTCTTTGGTCAATGTTATGAAGTGTAATGAAGATCTTGACCGAGCTGGTCAAGACCCAGAGTCTCCCGTGTCAGTTTGTATACCACCAAGCGGTACCGTCCTACACGATGATAATTCCAGGTTGCTAGACAGTTGACCCGGTCCGGAGATTCTTTGTCTAGGGTCGATCTAAAACCCGTTCCTTTGTTACGCTCAACAAAGACCAGGTCGGTTGCCTGGCCATTCTATAGTTCTCCGACAAACAAAAGAATTCTTTGCCTCAGGTTATTTCTCCAATACCTATCGGTTCACCACATGTATCTTCTAGAAGGAAGAAAACAAATAAACGGTTAAATCTACATAGTTTATTTAATTCCGTTCCCGATCTATTTGTTGGGGCGAATGTTGGACTTCTTTGAGTCGGACGTATTTAGTATCTTCGGACGTACGTCGCTAAATATTGGTTTTTGGCGGAGATTTTAAATTCTCTTGAAATGATCGTCTGACGATGTTTTTCTAGAAGTCATTATGAAATTCTCATGTGTAACTAATGACACAGTCCCCCGGGAAATACATCGCAAACTTTGTGTTGCGACCCGGTGTGTTTATTGTGGGCTGTTATTGGCTCCCAACATTCCGTTTTGTTCGGTCGGTATGTGAGCCTATTGTGTTGTACTCTAAACGAACAGGTTTTTGTTTCGTCATGATTTTATCCATTAAATTGTTGTATAAATCTTTACCAAGAGTGTGAGTACGACCCTGGTTTGACGCGGGAGGTTCGTTTTTCCCTGCCGGGGAAATACGATTCTTTATAAGCCGTCCGTCATTGTTCCATGTGGTTATTGTTGTTTCGGACTTTGGTAGTTCGTTACTTTCATGCATTCAATTCTTTGGTCCTACCAAGAAGGTAATCTCTTGTTATATCAACTATTATTATGTAATTTTGATATCCTGTCTTCAAGAGAGAACTTATGGGGTTTTATTCTGCCTCTCATGTTTATGTGTTTGTTGTTTTTGTGTACGTAACCACAACTCAACTCTTTATAAACGATGCTATAATAATAACGTAATGGATGTTACGGGACTTCAATGCTACGACTGTTTGTTGCATTTTAATGAGCGTCTTTGCTGATCTCTTTGTGATTAGGGTGCGATCTACAAAGGGATCTCGTGTTGGTTATCGTGAGTATATAATCCGATTACCCACTGTTTATTATGAAACTGTGTTATGCCTTGGTATACAAATTTGTTTTATACATGTGATTTGTTTGTTTCTCACCAAACTGGTTCCATCTGTATACTGTATTTTGCGTATAATTCAGATGGAGTTATGCACTAATTTTAATTTCTTCACTATGAGAAAATTTAAAATTACTAGCGTGGTGGGATTGTTTGTTGACCGGCCAAGGATACAAGCCTATTGACACGTAAGTCGTGAAGTCTTCTATGGTTTCTTTCTACCAAGTATCTGGGACGAGTATATTCGTCCCAGCATGTGTATTACCGGTACAGTTTACTAGAGCATCAAACTGCTTTTTAGTATTGTTCTTGCTGTTCTTCCTCTTCTCGACAAATTGTTCGTGTTAGGTCATTTCAATTTGTAAATTTTTGAATAACCTCACTTTCCTGCCGGCGAGAGACTTTAAATGTTTTTCCTCTCTTTGTTCTCAGCTCCGTCTTCTGCGCTCAACTCCCAAGAAGCAAGTTGGACGGAAGACGATTGGGGACTGAGAGTGGTGTGTTTTGGCGATCTCTAGGCCCGGACCAGTTTCTGCTGCACACGGTCTTAGGAACAGCTAACAAAAATAAGCCTTACCAAGTAGACCTATCAACCCTAGTGGTAGTGGTCCTTTCTTGGTATAGACGGCTTCCCGAGTAGACCTATCCACCGTCAGCTTAGGGTTCTCTCTCGGGGGTAATAATAATTTCCACACCATAAGCTCAGCTACATGGCTGTGGACAATCAAGATAAGTACATCAGTATCTTATTCACATGTTTAACCTTTTTTTTGTCGTTGACCAAGGTTTCATTTGTTGATTATAGATTGTTTCAAAAAAGTTGATTTCCTGAAAAAAATCCTTGATCTGGATGTCGGTTGTGTCACTATTTGGTTATTAATAGTAACATGGTTGTAAATGTTTAATATCCTCTCCATATGAAACTCCAGTACGGAATTTCATATACAGGAGACAGATTACATCGGGAGAGGTCATAATGTAACCATGTTCACTGACACGTTACTCATGTTCACTGACACAAAGATCCATTAATCTCATTTATCTCATTGAGCTTACATTTGGTGATTAACGCTACAGACATTTAATATGTTCATCTCTACTGCGTTTAAAGAGAAGGAAATTTATTACAATCGACTACGGGGTTACTGTTTGCAACGCCGTTCTGTTACGTCGTGTACTTTTATAAGTTTGTATCCTGCTCCGTTATGAGCATGTATATTCATTAAGTTATTGTGAATGGGAAATCTCTACGTTGTTTATCATACACAACGTTTTTCTCACTTTTTTCACATTACGCTTTACACCGTCATGTGTCTCTCCTACACCTGTGCGTCGTCCTATTTCATCGGTTAGACGTTTCCAGTACGCCATAACGCCGTTGTTACGTCATTTCTTCATTTGCGAGATGCATATTTTATGTCCATTCATCGGCACTTCCTTTGATTCTCCATCGTCGGTCGTCGGCGGAGGGGAAGTCCGTTCGTTTGGCGTCAATCTTCCACTGGTATCAATTCCCCTCGGGTTTTTCACATTGTGATTTACTTAGCTTCGTCGTTACTCTACGAAGAGAATTCTGTTCAGACCTTGTTGTTTCCAGTCTGGAGTTCAGAATATCAAAATTTGTATTCGAATCAACAGTATTTGGTCTAATACTGTTATATGGTATAGGTCTTTGGATTATGGACGTGGATATTCTCTGAGGACGACGGCGGGATTGTGAATGGCTGACTAGTCAACTTTAATTGAATTCAGCACAGTGTTGTATTAACACAGATTCATGTTGATTTTACACACAAACATTATGTTGAGATCCATTTACCTTAGGATTGTGCTTAAGCGACACAACGTTTTTTGTGGTGTACTTGGGAGACAGTTTTTCCGACTTTCTCCTTTAAGTACCTTATTCCTGTATAGACCGTTACACCAATGATTAGACTTTGACATTATGGTTCTGTCATTCAACCTTAGGGTTGTTGGTTATATGTGGGACCTTACTCACTGAGTTCGTTGTTCGGGTTCGGTCTCTACAGCGGATTATTTGTCCTGGTGCCGAGGTCGTGATACCATTCCCGACTCTATTTCCCTCGTAATTGACTTCCTCCTTCAACTTCACCAGGATAGGAAGTCTCATATGAGCACCAGGGGAGGCTATCGTTCTGCTCTGGCTTGGGGTTACGTTTTACTTACCAACATTAGCCTTATTGATAATATCTCTGAGCTTATTCGCGCCTTAGCATTACAGTCGCGTTGTACTCGCCAACTGTTACCGGAATGGGATATCGGGTGGCGGCGTTTCTTTGGCGTCCAGAGTGTCTGAACTTCATGTTCTTGAAAGATCTTCTATTTCCTGGAGGACGATCTTCGGTTATGTCCTGTTCGAACCATCCGCCACTATCTTACTCGTTCCGGTTCCGTTCACGGTTCTCGGCTACGGTTATCATGTCCCTTCCCCTGTCAGCAAGGCTTCATATTTAAATAAGCCGTGTAGTTGTTTAAGACCATAAATTAGTCTTTCCAATGGGCAGAAGGTAGATATTCCATTGACGCCCCCACTACTGTTTTTTGCTTCTTCTATGTGGCCATCACTACACATGGCCTTTATGGAAGAACTTGTCCCTCCATGACATTGTCCAGTCTTGTGTCTGGACAGCAAACTCCACGTTCACAAATTTCTATCTGTATGATATGTCAGTGCAGTCAGATAGTGTGGCCACGCTTGGGCCACTGAGGGCTACCCAGCACGTGGTTAGTTTCTTTCAAGAAAAGAGGAGGGGGCGAAATTTGTCACCATTGCAGCAAGGCGGCCATCTTGCTTTTCATCATGATCGTCTTGAAGGAAGGAATAAGTCGGATAGACGACCATGGACTCTCTAATCATCAATCTAAGATGTCTGACGCTTTGAGAGTTTTAGCTTTTCCTTAAACTACGGTTTTACTTGTGTCTTTCAGCTTGAACTGACTACCTTCTGGATGATCTCAGCTGTGTTTCCTACGCTCAACTCACAAGACAAGTTGGACGTAAGTCGTTGGTGGACTGAGTATGACGTGGCTTGGCGCCCTCTAAGACCAAGAAGACCTAACAACCCGAGTGGGAGAGGATTCTGATTTCTTGGTAGAGTTTGACATATCACACCACGAGCACAGCTACATGGATGGAGGCACTCAAGAATAAGTATATTTGTATCATATTCATGATTTGCCCTTTTCGATTTCTAACCAGGGTTTTTCTTGTTGCTTGTCTCAAGTTATTCCCTTATCTGTGTCATCCCAGCTACTTGGGTAGACACTCAGAAGATAGGTTAGATTAGTATCTTCCATTACTACTCCATTGTTACCCTCTGCGTTACCGGCCAGGTTTCTTTTGTTGAGATTTATGAAAGAGCCTGCCCCTCCTTGACATTGTCCAGTCTTGGGTCTGGACGGCGAACTCCACGTTCACCATTTTCTGTCTGAGAGATGTCAGTCCAGTCAGATAGGATGACCACGCTTGGGCCGTTCATGGCTGCCCAGCACGTGGTCAGCTAAATTTTCAAAAAAGGGGGGGGGCGGCATTTTGTATCATCGCAGCAAATCTGCAAATTGCTGTGTCATCTCATTTCATTCATATTATTGGTCCACAATTGATTGATCACATATTGAAGGAAGTAATAAGTCAGATGGACGACCTTGGATCCTCTAAAGAGATGTCAGACACTGTATCATCACCCTAAGATGTATGTATCCATGGTGAGTGTGATCTTTACCTTAACTGCGGTTTTTGATTGTGTCCTTCAGGTTGAATCTGACGTCCTTCTCATGATCTCAGCGCCGTCTTCTGCACTCAACTCCCTAAATGCAAGTTGGATGGAAGACGATTGTGGACTGAGAGTGGTGTGACTTGGCGATCGCTAGGCCCGGACCAGTTCTGCCTCACCCGGTCTTAGGAACAGCCAAGATAAATAGGCCTTACCAAGTAGACCGTATGTCCCTAGTGGTTGAGGTTCTCTCTTGGTATAGACGGCTTCCCGAGTAGACCCACCCACCGACAGGTTGGGGTTCTCTCTCGGGGGGGGAATTAATAATTTCCACACCACAAGCACAGCTACATGGCTGTGAACAATCAAAGATAAGTACATCAGTATCTTATTCACATGTTTAACCTTTTTATGTTGATGACCAAGGTTTCATTTGTTGATTATGGATTGTTCATGCTATGCCCATGTTTCTGTGTCATTCCAGCGGTCACTTAGCCTACTTTGATCTACTACAAGACCGAGGTTCCCACCTCCGTATGTTGGTACTAGGGCATTAATTAAAGCAGGTTTAAGACTTAGGTAGCAAACATCAAACATTTATAGACAATGTTTCTGTTTGTAACTAAGTCAAACCTGCTTTAATTTAATGTGCCCACCCTTCCGTCCCCTCGTACCGCGGCCTTGTTTCACTACTGGTCTCGGTTTGAGAAAGAGGATAGGAATGAGGCTAACAGTCGCCTTTATAGTGGCCACGCTGGAATTGAATGGAGAGCTCTCCTAGGGGCGGACAACTCTCTCCTAGGGGAGTTAACTTTTTCTTTTAACTTCCGTTTTCTACGTTTGATTGTGCAATTAATAAGGGATTAAAGGCATTAATTAAAGCAGGTTTGACTTAGTTACAAACAGAAACATTGTCTATAAATGTTTGATCTCTCTGTGATTATATTGGAGATGAACTCAATTAAGCTAATGGCTCAGTCAAACTATTCACAGGGTTCGTACACTACCTTGAAAATGAAAATTTAGAATTCAAGGCCTTAAATAGCCTTGAAAATTGGAAAATTATGTCGAATACCTTGAAAACGGGAATTCCTGTCCTTTTTGTCAATTCATTCGTGAAGTTGTAGCTCAAACTTGTGCTATCCTTTGCCATCGGGTGGTGAAATTAACCCCATCATAGCAATATACTGATCATCCAAAAGGAAATTCTAAGTGTATTCAAGAATTGTGAACAATAATCTTTGTCGAAGTAAAAACAATTTAGAAAATTTATCTGCATAGCTTCAGTGCCACTGGAGCTTATACGCCTTGAAAACAGGATCTATTACCTTGAAGAGAGTCAAGGTGTACAGCTCTGTTATTCAGCAACAAAAGAATATGTGGTACACTTGTCCCTCATTATAGCGCTGAAGTTGGGAGACAAAAAATATAACCCCACTATGGGTGAGTCACTGTAGTGGGTCTTCAATCATAACAGCAGCATATATATATATATTATGGCTGTACACTAAGAGACATGTCAGTGGTAGTGCTATACTGAAACCAGCCTAATAATGAACCAGGTTATAATGAGGGGCAAGTGTATTTTCTTAATAATAATCAATATATTGTTATTTGAAAACATATCCATATATGTGTATTACTAGAGATTTCAGAGTCAGTGAAGTATATATAGCAGGCTACAGAATTGACAAAGTTGATTGGTGGAGATGACAGTGAATGTGTTGCGCAACTGATGATTAATCTGCACGGAATGAGTACTACGGAACTTATTGTTTTGAGATATCACAGCTCCACTTATGTCTAAAATACTGTCAGCTCAAACTACCGTGAACATCATAGCCTAGGCTACTTGCCAATGACCCCTTGCTTCAAAGGTTAAATGCAAAGGTTTTTAAATTCTTCGTTTTACATTTAATATTGGTTGAATAATGATAGAAATACCAGTAAATCTACTTCACTTGGATTAATTTGAATTATCTTGTCTGCTAGGATCTTTTTGAAAGTTGGTACCCCTAGCCCAGCTGAATTCAGATTTGCAAAACTTCATCGCTTATCTTCCCTTGATTGTGGCGTCACGTCAGAACAGCCGCCCGGAGACTGATCGTTACAGGTGTTGACATCACAAACTAGCGTCAAACAAGGGCAGATAAGCGATGTGGATTTCTTTTCTGAAATCGTCGGGGCTTGAGATGCCAACTTCGAACCACTTTTCAACAGCTACTAGGAGACAAAATACTTCAAATAAAATCAACTGAAGTAGTTAGGCTGATATTTCAATCATTAAATGGCCCATGTATAATATGAAAGGAAAAAATGAAAACTTTTGCATTTCACCTTTAACAATCATTTGGAACTTCTTGTTTGGTTTATCATCGAATAGGGTATCAACTCAGAGAAAATGTCTTGGATATCTCCATATGTTACTAATTATATATTCTAGGAAAACGAAATAAAACATACTGGTTGTTATCCTTTATATGCAATACTATATTATATAAATATATAGGGCCTACTTCATAATTGGGTAGCGATATGGGCCTATCCATGGTTTCTATGTTTTTTGCCTGGGCAATAGTGAAAACATGATCGGATAAAAAAATTGGCCAAGGCACTGCTGCCCCCAAATGATACCTACAATTGACTGTTGCTTTATCTTACATACAATCATATGTTGCCTCATTTTACAATTGCTGCAGTTATCAACTTATCAAAGTTATTTGGCTAAAGGCAGATGTTGTACCACTTACAGAAGACTGTAACATGATGTACTGTTGCCATCACCCACAATCAGCTTTGTCGATTCAGTGGAACTATACTGTGAGTAGGACTGACCAAGAAATGGGCCTGTCAAACTCAACTGTTGATCAAGGACTGCAGAGTGCTTCTTAGTGTGGATGAGGATTCTGCTACTTTCAAAATCTCTACCTTGTAGATGGTTTTCAATTTCAGATGACCCAATAAATAGTTATTTTTCCCCCCCAAAGAATATTTTCTATTCTGACTCAAATTTTCAAACATACAGATGAAAAGACTCCATTTATCTGTTATGTTGCTACTATAACAGTATTTGAAAAAATAGAATGGTGACCTATCATTTTTATTTCATATTTCACAACAAGTATACAGGAGTGAGTGAGTGAGTAGGATTTAACGTCGTTTTCAACATTGTTTCAGTCATATCACGACGGTGCCTACATGTGCCAGAACACGAGAGTGTTCACAGTTCCTATTATTCTGGACACTGATCAGCCCAGCCAGTACAACAAGTATACAAGTTCAGCTGATCTATATCTATGGTAATCCAAATCTGACACACGGTATTTATTGAGATTTAAATATGAAAATTTAATATAGTTCACTACTATACGGTAGTACAGTTTATTATTAAGGATGCCTTCAAATTGATGGAATTATATATTACAAATACATGTAGTAGGCCTATGGTGACTTGTTTTCATTTCATTGTGCATCTTATCTTAGCCGGACATGTTATTACTGACGTTTTAAGCTCATTTGCACTGTTAGAAATGAATGTGATCTGACTTTTACCTAAAAATCTGATTAATCAAATTTCCCCAGCCCTTGTACGTCTTTGGCTGATGTCTTCCCAAGGGTTTGGAGTAATGCCATGAGAATTCACCCTCATGTCTAGAAGATATTGGAAGAAGAATTTTTTTTTTTTTTTTCCGTATATGTACATTTATTTTGTATGCTATTTTAGTCAACAGGACTGTCAATTGGGTTCAACAAATGCAGTGTCAAATTGATCTGAAAGTGTCAAACAATACAACCGGAGTGACATTAGCCCAATATAATGTCAAATTCACCTGATAACTACAGGAATATGAAATGAAAAATTAATATTAAAAATGTTTTGGTTAATATTTTCACCTGTCCATACCACATAAGAAAATTAATGGTGCAGTACTATTGTTTGTGACACTTGATCAATTTGAAGCTGTGTTTAGGATTCTAAGCTTAAAGCTCGATTGGATCCTATGGACTAAAATGATGTACAAAATAAATGTAAATATGAAATATTTTTTTCCTATTATTCTTCTGCCAATATAGACTTACATGTGGCTGAATGCTTCATGAACATTATACACTCTAAAACTTTGCGAAGAAATCACCAAAAGACTGACAAGGGCTGAGGAAATTTGAGCAATCAAATTGTTAATCGGATTCTGTTAGACGGGGGTATCCCAGCAGCCTTTGCGGCGCTCCCTGACAACTGTGGCGTGGGCTAAAGCAAGGCATAGCGACGTATTCACTTAGCCCAGGCTGACCGCGCTTCTCGCCGTTAAATCGTATTTCCTCGACGTTTGCGGCTGGTAATCATTTGGAATCGATAATATATTGTTAATAAGGTAACATTTAACAGCTGAAAGGATCAATTGTGTGGTAAAGACTCCAGGAAAGGGTAATAAATAGCTCTAAATAACCCACAACACTGATCTACAGGGTGCTAACCCAGCCTCATGGCTTCTGAAGAATATATTCGAGGAAAGTTCACAAGGTAATGAAACACATCCTCGTACAAAACTTCTGGCCAAGCCGTTATGTCTTCTATCCACACATCAGCTGGTAACTTGTAAGGGCATTTATCCAAACCGACTAGCGAGAGTTTTGACTGATATCTTGTCTTTGCCTCACTTGACAGATTATCTGAATATTCGTAACTCATCGTGCTATTTGTAAACATGGTCTGAGATTGTCATGAAAACTCAGTTTATATATAACCGAAGGAATTTTGCTAAAACAAGTATATATCTGCGTTATTTACCATATCCTGATCATTAAGTCAATCATTAAATCTGGATAATTAACAGCTTTATAAAAGCAGAAGAACACAGACTATCCATAACGGTGAAGGAATTTTGCTACAAGTATATATCTGCCACGGATACATACTCCTCCATGCTGATGTTAATCATTTAATAAGTCAATCACTGAATATGGATAATTAACAGCTTTATGGGGGGGAATTAAAACAGATTATCCGTGCTATATGCCGACAATGACGGTGTTGCCGCTGTGTTAACCCCAGGATTTTAATGGCTGGGTTAGCGCCCTGTAGATCAGTGTTGTGGGTTATTTAGAGCTGTTTATTACCCTTTCCTGGAGTCTTTACCACACAATTGATCCTTTCAGCTGTTAAATGTTACCTTATTAACAATATATTATCGATTCCAAATGATTACCAGCCGCAAACGTCGAGGAAATACGATTTAACGGCGAGAAGCGCGGTCTGCCTGGGCTAAGTGAATACGTCGCTATGCCTTGCTTTAGCCCACGCCACAGTTGTCAGGGAGCGCCGCAAAGGCTGCTGGGATACCCCCGTCTAACAGAATGCAGAAATTCTTTAATGGACGACGACTGAATATTGACTGATGGACGATACTTCGACTTCATTGTTTTCAATTGATTGGAAATTTGGCTTGCACTTGACATGCCCCAGCTTTATTGTATACAATGCATGATTCTCAAGAGGAAGATTTTTTTAACAAGAGTTATAAGCCGTCATGTTACCAAATAATGTCTACCGATACAAATACACGTCGGGTCAAAATCATCAAATGGATTTATGGTGAAATATGGACCATCGGTAACTTTATCCTGTCACAGAACAAAGTAAAATAATATCATTACTGTTGATTCATGCTTACAGAACTCTCACTTGACCAAACGGTGTTTTTACACTTAATAGCTGCATTAAGGATGTCCGCTGATGGTAAATCAAAGTAATTAACTTTTTGAATAATGTGTGTTGTTGCATTCATAATTGTGTAATATGAGGAAAAACAAGGAAAAAAATATAGGTTGGTGTGCATTTTTTAGCTGTAGGCAACGTTAAGTGGACTGACCCATGCTCAATTTGATACCCAGAAAACATAGGGAATAGCCCTAGTTTTGAAGCATATTCATGAAAAACTCATATAAATAGTATTTAACTTTTTCTTATATTCTAACTGTTCGCAGATAATCACAATGTCTATCAAAATTTATCAAATTGGATGGATGTTGCTGTGCAAAATTCTCAGCTAGAAGGCTTTTAAAGGAAATCCCTATGTCTTAACCTAGGAAAGGGAGATAACTTTATAGAAAAAACAGGCAAAATGGCTGCCAAAGCCAAAAACCACCAGCGGACATCCTTAATAGCGTCTTAGATTGGCACCGGTATCGAATTTCCATAGAGAATTTCGCAACACGGAAACGACAGCTCATACATTGTGTGTTACCGCGAGTATTTTCAGACGTATTTCCGGTTTGCACTAAAATGGCAAGTAAACAAATGTGGATTTGACTTTAACATGGAATCGGGAGGCATGAAACGTGCCTGGCCCGAAAGAAATAAACTTTATGACAGTCTTTCACTCACGAACATGAAAAAACACGTGTTCCACTCCCGCCATATTTTCGTAACCGGAAGTAAACAAAACAAAGCTTTGTGGGATAGCTATTAATTTTAATCCTGGATTAGGCGGCTAATAGCGCGATTAACTAACACCGGTCCGTTTTGACGTTTGAGCAACGGGTTTAAATCACGGTGTTAGTTAATCTTAGATTAGATATTTAATAGTGGTTTAGCGCTAATAGTGGTGTTAGTTTAATCGCTCGTCGAACAACCGGCCCTTGTTTTTGTATAAAATAAGCAAACATACTGGGCTAGTAACAACACCGTGCCATTCTATTAAGACACCTTAGTCAAAGGGAGATAATTTACTTCAAAAAATGGCTGATGATAAATTGTGACTGATAATTGATGCCTGTTGCACATAAAGGTGAAGTAATACATGTGTATCCTATCGACTGGTTTTGCAATATTTCTGAAGTATTACATATTGGTGTTTCTTGTTATTCAATTGGAGCGATATGTAAGATTTGATCTGATCTGATCTGCTGGATTGTTGAAGTAAGATAGAGCTTTCCACTGGGTTTAAGTTAACTTGCTTGTATTAAAGTAGAGCAATCTAACTCATTAATCAACTTGTTTTTTTAGTTATGGCGATCTTGAATGCTCTGCATTAGAAACAAGTGGAGAATGGTTTGAGATGTGACCGAATGGGTGAGATGAAATAAGGGTGACAGCAGAAACTATTAGCATATCTATAGGCCTATATTTGAAAGTACTTGTAAATTTAGAGCTGCACTTTGAAGGATACACAAGTTCTCTGTATAAAAAGAGAAATATTGACGACATAACCCTGGAATCGCTGTGACTGGGTGATGCCATTAAACTCCCAGAAGAAGACCCCCTTCAGCTTGAAGGACCAACAACACAATCTGAACTGTTAGCCGCGGTCAAGAAACAAAAGAAGGAAAAAATTCCAGCTATTGACGGATTTACTTCGGAGTTTTTTTTAAATTTTACTGGAAAGATCTTCATAATTTCTTGATGGTGAGATGTTAATCACACAAAGTCAATGGACTCATTACATGTGTTCCTAAGAGAGATTAACTCAGATTCTATTTAGGAAACTGGAGACCGATAACGTCATTAAACGTTTTAATTCGCTGAGCGAATTAAAAATGTTTTGCCAAAAATTATCCAAGAAGATCAAAGAAGAGGTTTTATGTAGGGTAGGTATAAAGGAGACAACATTAGTGTGATGTATTATATAATGGAATACTTAGAAACTCAAAACCTTCCAGGTCAACTTTTCCTTACATACTTTGAAAAAGCGTTTCTTGGACCTTTCTGGAAAAAGTATTATGCTTTTTTAAGTTTGGTACTTCGATATTACAATGGATAAAATCACCTTCTAATAATATAACTTCATCAGTCACAAAATATGCCGTACTGTAAAAAAAATTTCCAGATGAAAAAGGATTTAGACAGGGTGATCCGCTATTCCCTTATTTATTAATCATCCGTGCGAAAATTTTGGCTCTTCAAATTAGAAACAATATGGACATCAATGGTATTAGCATAGGAAATGATACATTCAAAATAAGTCAATATGAAGATGACACTTGTCTTCTTTTAGATGGCTCAACTGAATGTTTGAAAGCGTGTCTGAACACGCTTGATCTAATTGCACGGCTCTCAGGTCTAAAAATTAATCTGGCTAAAACAAAAGTAATATGGTTAAGAAGTAAAAAGGTAAGTGAGGAAAGACTCTATGGAGAGGTGAACCTGGAGTGGTGTAACTTTTCTTTCAAACCTTTGGGGGTCACATTCAGCGAAAACTAGCCCATTTTCATTCCAGATCGAGTTATATGGTCTCTTCTAAATACTCAAAACTCATAGATGCTATTATGAGCTGTTTCTTGAAACATTGTCGACATATCAAACCATTTCGACCCACGAAAATATGGCCTGAACACGTTTTTTTCATGTTCACGCCGTAGAACGGGGCCTGTATCTTCTCCGAAGACGTATGAACAAAAACCACACCTTTTTCGTCCAAGAACACGCGATGTGGCCTCTTCTAAACACCAAAGCCGCGCAGATGGAATTATGAGCTATTTCTTGAAAAATTGTCAATATATCAAACCATTTCGACCACAATAATAATATGGACTTTTTGCAAATCCAGTCCATGTTCATCCTAGAACACGTGATATGGTCTCTTCTACATGTACATGTAGTTACAGAGAAAATCCTCCTCCCCATCCAGACCGGGTAGGGTTAATATAAATACCAACCACTTTTCTAAAATTTGTACTTTACTAGAGTAATTATATTGAGCTAAGGTTATGAGAAACTCCAAAAATATGTTGAAAAAATCGCACAAGCTGAGAATGTGATGTCATTCATGTTTATTTGACAAACATGTACATGATCATAATATATACACCATGCACACAACACAATAAGTTAAGGAAGAGCTGTCCCTGGCAGGTTCCCCACCGGGCACTCTGTCTGAACTGAAATTTTCCTCCACAAGACTCTATAGTGAACTTCGCATAGTGGAAGGTGTGTGTGAGGCTGCAATAATTGTGTTGAAACCCAAGAGTGTAGAATTATCCAAATACTGTTCATGAGGATATGTTCTATTACAAGCGTCTGGCCCGTCATTCATATTCCAGCCGTCGCCTATTAGAGAATATCCGCGTCCATAATCCAAAGACCTATTCCATATTCCATAAAAAGCACTAGCACCAAATTGAAAAAGACAAACACAGTATCCATGAACATAGGCTACTTTCCTGCAAGAAAGAAGCCGTCAACAGTTTTCAATGATGCCGGCAAGACATCACGGTATTCCAAAAAATATACGTATCGCTGATCAGTATTCTTGATCCATATGGTATCCGTTGTAAAGTCGTCATCTAGAGAGCGATATATCTCAATTTGATTGTGACTGTTCATATGAGCATAATGAGATCTTGAAGTACATGGGTTCATATTCACTTGCTCACCTATGTAATCTCTGTAATCTTTGAAAATAGGTCAAGGTCAGTCCCAGGTGAACTTAACCTAGATACCTTCATAAAACATAATTGTGTGAAAGATTCAGCTCCCAGTTTTCTGTGTTATTGAGATATTGCGCTCACATTGCTATTACAGTTTTGAACTCTGTGACTTAGAGAATAGGTCAAGGTCAATCTGGGGTGAACTTGACCTGGAGCCTCTTATAAATCAGTGTTTTGCCACGGATCAAAGTTCTAAGTCAAGTTTTCCTTTAAATATTTTATTCACAGGCAAATAGGACTGTTATTCACATTTTTACCTCTATAACCTTCAAAAATAGCTCAAGATCAGTCCTGAGTAAATTGAAATAGCGAGCCTCATACGACAGCACTGTGCAAAGACAAAAGTTCAAGCCTTCATTAGTATTGCGTTCACAAAATTTGGAACGGCCACACAGGCGTCTGGGCGTCCGCAGACGGACATATGTGAAGGGATAAACAAGAAATGTAAAAGAAATACCATAGATGACTGTTGTATATAGGTCCACAATCGAAATCAGCATAGCCATTACATGTCAAAGTATAAATTCTGCATGAAGACAATATACCACAACTAATTCTTAAAAAATAAAACTCCTGCCAATATTAACACGCCAATGTTTGTTTAGAATTTACAGATGACAGAGGTTGAAGCATGTCAGTGACACATCAAACAAAATACACTAGACGGGGGAAACATCAGCTGAGAATTCAAAACGACGAACGACTTGAAAGACTGAAGCTCAAATAAGGTCTATAGGCCACTTACAACACACAACAGAAAACGTAAGATGTAAGTTATATTTGTACAATGGACTTTTCCGGAGAACATACCTTTTCCTGTTTTCTTTAGTCGAAAAATGACTAAAAGGCACTATTTTTAGATGTCACTATGTTTTCGTTATCACAGGTTTGCATTATGACACTTTACACGATTCATACTTGAATTGTTTATACGGTATGGATTCAAATGGAATAGCATGCTCATTGGCCACCTTTAACATGTGACGTTTCTCGATGTAGATCCATGGCACACACAGCACTTTCCAGGGGGATATGACATACTTCGCAAGGTATCGCACAAAACCACAGGTATGTGATATAGTTCCACAGCGCAGGCTCCGGCAATGTTGCTACCATGACCGAGAAGGCAGAAATTGTAATAATCGTTGACAAAACAACCATGAAAGAGATTGTCAAGCCGCTTCTTGAGTATGATCAGCCAGGTTTGAAATATACATGTAACATGTTGGATCCGATCCAAATCCTTTTCATACTATAATAACTTTGATTTCACAAAAACGGAAAGTCACACGTGGCATCTATATCGGTGACACTGACCTCGTTTGAACGTATTTTGACCAAGTCATATTCAGAATATACTGATGTGTGCGGGAGAATATAATCCGCTATGTATTTCACAACAAGATATGCAGAGCGGAAAATCTCCCCTCTGGTACGCAAGAAAATCCTGCAAGGATTCAAACCCTCTTCCACGTATCCTTTAATTAATGCTACCGAAATGTCTATCTCAGGACTGGGGCAGATCGGAGTCTGTAGATAAACAGGCTCGGTCACTGAACCGTCGCGAACGGCTTTCAAATTGTAGCCCCATAAGCATTCTTTGTTAGGATATATTTTCTCCGCTATATGTTTTACGAGATAAAAAAGAGATCCAAAAACTTTCGAGGTAAGCTCTGGTTTGCCTGATTTGATAGAATGGTATACCTCTTTGGGCGATTTTCCGTCAATTATGTCCTTTCGGATTGCGGACAGGAAAACTTTCATTTCTTCCACCTTTCTAATAGTTTGGCGGAGACGATCGACGTTGTTCTTGAGGAGGTTCAACACTGGTTTGATGTAGACATTACTGAAGATTCTTACGTTGTTAAAAGAAATTTTTGAATACACCTTACTTGCATCGCATGACGAGGACGCAAGTCCATAGTTATTGTCGATGTAAGATCGCATCCGGGAAAAGGAATAATGATAATTCCGGCCGTTGTAGGCCAGCCGTCTCAAAAACTTCACCGCCGTCCTACAAAATTTTACCCCGAATTGTCTTATATTCTCAAGTGCTTTGTTCAGTTTAGTTCTAGCTTCAACTAAAGTATTCTTTGTTTTTCGCAGACTATCTCTGATTTTTCTCTCCTCTTTGACGCTGGACACAATATCTACTACACTGGTTACAACCGCAAATGCAGCTCCAATACCAGCTAGAGCGATTGCGGCCGTGCTAGTAGCACCGGCTATAAGACCGGGTAATGTGATCAACAACTCTACCTCGAATGCTACTAATGATAACGCCGCTTCACTTCGTATTTGGGAAAGCCATTCCTGATAATTTAACTTAAGGTCATCGACATTTATTATTTGGTCGGGTAAACCTGCGTAAAGGGTGCCCAGATTCGACAAAGAACCATTCAGTCGTATTTGCAATTGTCTTATTGTCACTAAGTTGTCCTGGATATCCAATACTTGATTGACAACCTCATCCAAGGCCTCTTTGTACTTAGTAGCGTCACCGCCAGTAGCTGAGTTGAATCGACCTTTCAGCGTCGAAATCTCTGGTTTCAACTTCTTCTCTATCTCGTCTCTATAATCATGCAAAACAGTAAAACAAAAAAGATTACACTTTCGGTGGAAGCCATGATACCTTCGAGTATATTTAACATGCTATAATTATCAACATAGTGTTATACCTTTCCGCAACAAAGATGGTTTTTCCCATGTATTAACATAGGCTATTATATGAATGATTTGAAGCAATATAATATACAATCATGAGTAATGCAGGATAAGCCATTTCAACTAGCTGTCAACTTTTGGTCTTATAAACGATGAACATACAATTCAGTTTTGGAGCCTCCATAAGAAAGGATGGCTACCATTTTCCATGATATATGTAATATAACACGTTTTGAAGACTTTCCTTTTCCGAACTAAAGGCATGAGACCAGTTTGAGGAACCTGGAATCGATTGCCTGGGCGTGTTTGTTTATACCACGCCCAACTAAATCCCCAAAGGTAAGATCAGAAACACCCATTATGACCTTGTATACGGGTTTAAGGATAGCTGTCCCCATAGAGGGTCAAAATTGGTCATTTTTTTATTTCTGCATTCAAATATTCACTATTTCCTCTAACATTTGGTGCAAAAATGAAATCAAAATTATAAATAGAAGTGCTTCAATATTAGGATTAAAAATTTAGTTTCCGAGGCACTGGAACAATCAAATAGATTGCCTTAGCTTGGGCTTGGCTACTATTATTTTTGTCTGTTAAATTTTCCTTTTCGAAACTCATTTACGCAGCATTATGGTAAGCTAATTATCTATTAGTCCTACTTATTTACATTAATCTACCCCCTTCTGATCAAAACCATGCAAACGTCCGTATTTTTGTTTCTAATTATAACAGTGACACTTCACTCAGACACCCGCCATGAAGTGATCTACACATGTGTGAACAATTCTCAGCTAAACAAGTTTTAGCAAGTTTTTTAAGTTTACATTGGACTTTAAACCGCCTTGATGAAAAAAACTCAGTGTAGTAGTTATCCAGAATAAACAGGAATTCGAGTAGGTCCCATTAGGCAGATTAAAAATGTATTTGACAATAGAATTTAAGCAAAAAATTTGGATTAATTCAACAGATGTATAGCTGGACACAATTTTGCTCGATTTTTAGCCTTTCATTTTTGTACAAAATCCGAGATTTAAACGTTAATTTCTCGAAATGTATCCCTGATACGCTTTTGAAATTTGGCATGCTTGTTACTTATAAGGTGATCTAGTAAACTCTTTCTCACTTTTTGTAAGTTCGGATTAGTTTTTTAATTATTCAACTTTTAAGACAAACGACCGTACAAAAGTACGTTTTTTCAATCTATTTTAGTAAAATAGCTGTAAAAACAAAACCAGCCAAAAATTTAAAAAAATGAGATAACGTTTACTAGTTCAAATTGTCTCCTATCAAGGTATACCATCAAAGTTGAAACAAGACCAACAGTTTTCATGAAATTTCAATTGAAAAATGGACGCTATTGTTTTCATTTTAATTTTTTAAAATTGGAATATTTTCTACGCCCTACGACGTATGCTTTCATAAAATATATAGTTTATTATGGTTATCTTGTATATTTATTGATACAGACGACAAATTATCACGGAAGTGCAAAAACTGCCTCTAAGGAGACAGCTATCCTATAAATATTAAAACTTCACTGGCAATTGTGCTCTGGCACCTGTCAGTTATTATGACCGTATGCGGAATTATTGACATTTGCACACGAGAACAATAGGCTTATAAATCACGAGTCACCCTATAAATTGTGTCCGGCACCTGAAACTAGAAGTATGTATATAAATACGGGAAAACCAAATACATCCTCGAACATCATCTTAATGAATTGTACAAGTAGTCGTTGTGTAAACCTTTGGGTTGTACATAGCAGAAAGAAGCAAATAAGTTTTACGAGCTGTATCATGTCTATAGACAATCAAATAATTTACAGCGGAGTGCTCAAGTGTTCTAGTGTTCAGTTTGATCCCTGACAGAAAGCCGAACGTTCAAAATTACCAGCAGTAAACAGGGTAAAAATGTTTAGCCAAATGGATCACCTCAATTTTTTAGAATGGGAACTTTAATATATACATACCTCAGTCTACACACACTCGGGTAGTAAAGACAACCTTTCTTCACCTGTACGATCTTCAGTGTTGTCGCCGTGGCGGAAGACGCTAAGCCCACGAAAGCAAAGGCAACAAACCTGATAAAACCATTAAAACGGAATTTTGATGATGATATCGATGAATATTCTACCGCTGTTGTGTTAGTCCAAGAGTTAGGGCACTTTTAATCGTACGTAAACAGTCAAAATGTTTAAGGATGATGCTCAGATCAGATTTTCTGCCGAATCTAAAAACGTGCATGTTGATTACCAAGGCGATTTGGATTACAAGACTTTTGAAAGGGTTTTTTTCAACGAAATTGATGAAAGTACAATAGCCAGATTTGTTACTGCGTCTCCATATTTGACTCCAAATCAAAGGCGCTGAACTGTCACCTGAGGAAAAGCCATATATTATCCATAGTCTCTGGCGAGAATTTCGTCCAAAATGCAATTAAAATTGCTGACGTCCATATAACATATCGCTAGAATTATCTCGCTCGTATTTTTATTTCTTATCGTAGGTTTCATCTCTTCCGGAAATTTGCAAGTAATGTCAAGGTTGCAACAAGTTTGAGGCAAGCTTGCAGCAATTGTAACGCTGTGCCAAAACTGTTGGGGAGAGTATGCCAACAGCGGCAGCCCCAATTGGTGATTCCACGGTGTGCCGGTGGTGGTAAACAGTGTGCAGAGAATGTAGTGAAATGAAGTTTTACCAGCTGTTTTTAGTTAACCCAATAAACAGGTCTGGGAACTTTTGACCCCAACATTTTCAAACTGGATAGGAATACATCACAGAAGAAACTATACATAAAAAGTTTACCACACGGAGCCACATGAAATTATAGTTACTAGTGCAATGTTCTCAGAATAAACAATTAATTCTGAGAGAAAGGGTCATTGCAGGATTCTAATGTACATGGTATACTAACCTTTCCTATTCCTACCTACTTATGGTGCACATCAATACATATGTAATTTGGTTCAGCATTTTCAAATCCTGGCAGTTGGTGAGCAGAGAATGATGAGATAACATGTTTTGCAACTATGATGAGTTGTTCCTGATAACTTATGTTTTCTGCATAATTTATACAATTTGCTGCCTTCCTGGTCATACATCGCTGATACTAGTTTGTGTGGTAAGTTTGTTAGAATACAAAGTAACAGCCTGATTATGGTTCAGACCAGTCCAGTGATAGTTTTTACTTATAGTTTTCTCTAGCATGTGCATGTTGACCATTGTGTTTCATGTTATCTAAGGGAATTGCATGCAATTTTGCATAAAATTGTTAGTTTTACCTCTAATCATATCTCTGAAATACAGTACCAGCAAAATTCACTGCTAATATTGTGTTCATTGTAGGAAAGAACATATTATGTGTATATGTTCTGTTTAGATTTCATTGCAAGATTTTGAGTACAATAGTTTGAGCAGAGTAAGTTATACTACGTTGAGGTCACCATCACATTTACAGAGCTCTGCAATACATGAAGTGTGTGCCTCTACACTCATGATCTTAGAACGTTACCCTGTGGCAGTCAGGGAGTGAGATGAGAAATGTCTGGGGGTAAGGCAATCCCCCTACGAATAATGTGCTAATTTATTCCGCAACACGTAATCAGTTGAGGTCTATCGCTAGCGTCTTTGCAAAGGTGTGTAAAACTTACGTAAAGCGTGATGGGTAAATTCTGGTATGTTTGACCATGGGAGAGCACCAACCATGACCATAATGTAAATCCTATGGTTCCCTTTCTCTCGACATAATCAATGAATTGCGATTTCCGTTCAGAAACGGCAAGTTGACTCATTCATCGGGTTTATCACAGGACAGATTGAGTTGAAGAACTCCAACATGCGTATATGGATCACAATTTATAAAGAATTACAAGCGTCTGGTTCGTCATTCATAATTCAGCCGTCGACCATTAAAGAATGTCCGCGGCCATAATCCAAAGACCTATCCTATTTTCATATAACAGCATTAGCACCAAATTCAGAAAGACAATCATAGTATACATAAGCACTGGCTAGTTTTCTGCAAGCGAGAAGCGGTCAACAGTTTTCAGTGATGCTGGCAAGACATCATGATGTTCCAAATAATCAAATCCGTATTGCTGATCAGTATTCTTAATCCATATGATATTCGTTGTAAAGTCGTCATCTAGAGAATGGTGTATCTCCGTCACGCTTTGATCGTGAGTGTTCGTATCAGCACCATGAGAACTTGAAGTACATGGGTTCAAACGGCCCCTAGCCCCGGGTTAAGCGGAATTAGACACGATACGAAACGTAACGTCATAGATTTTGCACGCTATGCTCGTATTTTGCACAAAAAAAACACGATAGGAGTGAGAAGTATTTGGGAGGGAGAGCGGGTTGATCAGTTATCCTCGATATTAACTAATGCTCTTCCTCCGTTTACCTCTTCGTCCAGTTTTCTTACTATTTTCGAGGCCAGGAAATGGTTTATTTAATCAAAACCAAAATTATACATGAAAATATATACTACAAGTCTTGAAGACGAGATGCATGAGGTTAGAAATTGTGATATCACTGTGACTCCATTACACAATCAATGATGACTGCTTGTTTAAGAAAGTGTGACCCAAATACGTGTTCAGGGGTACTTCAGCTCGCTCTTCCGTGTGATAATCTTGATAAAAGACCCGATTTGCCCTTTCTGAATGGAAACCGTATTTCGTGGATTTTGCCGAAAGCAAACACGCTAATGATAAGCCTGAAATGATTAGCAATACCGTTATAGTTATAACTGAACGTTACCCGCCGGGTGGTTGCCGTGCCTGCAAACCAATACACACACATATTGCCGATTCTGCCGAGAAAGGTGGCAATGGTAACTTTACTGCGAATTTCGTCACAACACTAGAGCGGTAATAGTCATATCTGGTAAAGCTATATGCACGATGGCTGCTGCACATTTTCTGAAAACATGAACATAACCTACATGTAGAGATAAGGATACTAGCGAGATAGTTATAGACATGTGCTATATGAAATCAGCCATCTTGACTGAATTTTGATCGAAATCCTCGTATGAAACCATGGTGACCAACTATATATGTATTTTTCTCAGGTCTATGGACCTGTTCAGCACGTTCAATTCGAGGTCAAATATGGAGACGTAGTTACATATCTGATAATTATGCTTTCGTTTTATCAATATTGTTGAAAGTTTGGTGAAAAATAAATCGAACGTTTCCTCAAAATGCACCAGCTTTGATCACCAAGACGCACATTTTCAGATTCATCGCTCAATTCTGATCTAGAAAAAATATTTTGGCATCGGGCGTAGTCTGTTATAAATCACATCGTAAATTCACAGTTAAATGTACTGGCAGAAAAGGCGCCAGTACATTCAACTGTACAATTACGTTACACCGTATTTTACAATTACCGCTTTTAACAGCCTTTAACCTGTAAAATGTTGCACTGTATTTTATAATTACCGTTTTATAGACAGGCATTCAACTGTAAATCAGGTTGCACTGTAATTCACAACTACCATTTTTAAACATCCTTTAAACTGTATAATTATAAGTAACACCGTTGTCTGCAATTATCCGTTCCGCGGAAACGTAGATCACTGGAAGATCGAAATGACCATTGCTTATACGCGTATTTCAGTTCTTCGTGTTTATCACAAGTTTCGTAAATAATCACGAAGGAATCTGTGAAATTATTACACGAATATACTATTCATAAGTAGAGTACAAGTCAGATAGAACCAAAACCAAACCGTTTTATAGAACGAAAATTAAGGTTAGCCGCCGCGTCCCTCCCGTTGCGCGTTCTGATAATGCTCTGAATGTTTTATCGCACAACGCAGATGTTGGATGTTTCCTGCAACTTGGCGTTTTGTGTGCAAAAAAGGATATCAACCTCCATTTAGAGAAAATAGGAATGTTATGTCACGTTTGTGCGCAGTTCACCATTCCAGTAGATGTTAACTGAAATATCACAGTTAAATTTACAGATTAATGCGTTTACGATTAAATGTACTGTAAATACCAACATACAATTACTGTGAAATAACGGTAATTTAGAACAGTGTAATTTATTAAAGTGCCCTAGCTCTTGGAATATGAGTATATTGGGAGAGCATGTGTACATTTCCCACCCTCACATAAATTACAGTCCAGTCTGTACAGCTAGCCCAACAGCAATCATTTGGTGGTTAGTTACCTACACTAAATATTTCTCTTACATGTCTTCCACCTGTAAGATGACGTAAATTACACTATCGAATGAAAGCAACCAGAATCCATCTCGTAGGCCTATTATTATACTGAGTGTTATTATTATATGCACTTACTTGAACTCAGCTGGAGGCTTGCACAGTAGAATCAGAAAATAAACCGGAAGTGCTAGATTGGCCAGATGATTGGTTACATGTAACTGTGCGAAAATCGGGAACACAGGAAATGGCAATCGCAGCATCTAATTGGATAAGTGGTAGTGTCCAAGTCCTTCATTGAACTGATACGGTCTTGGAATTTTGTCAGATATCTACGGAAAACCCTCTACCAGAAAGAATCCCTTCTCCCTATGAATCCCCGCCCTTGTCTTACCGAATCGTAAATAAGTATCATTCTAAGGAACCGGAGGTCCTGTTTCATAAAAGAGAGCTTCGTATGCATTTTAATGCTAACTTACCAGAAAAATCTTTTTACCCTAGCAGCAGAAGAATCTGAAATATGGAGAAAATAGAAGACGCATTATTACACAATGTTGATTTACGAACCTTTTATCTCTTAATTCCGACGAGACAATTATCAAACTGTTATCTCAAAGTGTTGGTCGCTGAGAGATATTACATTCACCTTTCCACCAACCCCTTCACCTGATTTCACAAACTCCCTATATTATATTATATATATCTCCATTTAAAAGTTTCTCCATGCACGACCATTTTGAGGAAGACACTATGATCCGCCTTACCAAATGCGCATAAATGGGAGACTGATGGGAAAGCGATGTCCCGAAAAGGTATGTTGCACTTATAGATTCGCACACGTTTTGGGAATCATTCTAATGGACTTGGCTATGGACATAGACAGGGGCTACGGAAGCGGGGTTTTGGGGGATTTTTAATATCGCCGCCTGTTATTTTAAGCAAAAACCTGAGGTGACAAGTTATGAGTTCTCGACTCCTATCGAGAGGATCTTTCTTCCAATTACCGACAATTGACAATTTTAACTGCAACTGTTTTATGATGAGCAAGTTTACGCAGGTTTATGTTAGTCCGTTAATTATTCCGTTTGTAATCATAATTCACGTTGCATAATTTCCTTGAAAAACTCTTGAGTAGATTTGATTTCCAGTGTTTCTTTATGATCTCCATTCCAAACCGTGGATTTTGTTTTCGAAAAACGTAAAAATAGAAGAGAAATTCAGCGATGATTTGTAATTGGATTTGCCGAAAATCACCTTGAATGCGTCTCAGACCCCAGGTCAAAGAGGACCCTCGTCTTTATTGCTGGGTTATTTGACCCCCTCCTCCACATTCGTAAGAGCTTCCGCGGTACATATGTTAATTCATATACATTTTTTCTCCCATCATCCCTGTAGGATATTGCGCGGAATAATCGCATTATACAATGCATGTATACATGGACACTTACGATGGACACATTCAAAATGGAGCGACGAGTCGAACTCCCAGGTTACTTCACCAGTCGTGTTGTTCCTTATTGCATATACAATGCCGCCTTTACTGTCTTCTGGATACACAGAGCCTTGTCTCATCCTCATAGATATCATAGTCTCTGACTCGTTGTGCAAACCTGAAATACAGTTAAGGACATAAATAAGGGCAGGCCTTAGACGCATAGTGTTACCCCACATTGCAATAATCTGATTGGCTGCCTAAATACACGGAGAACAATCTCAAAAACTGATAATAATAATTAGATGGTTTATTGAGGATTTCGTAGGTTGATTTGCATACCAGTGTCTTCAAGATTTAGTCAACGCAAACCCAACAGATCATAGTCTTTACATATCAGAGCATTCCCATAGAAGCTATATCGATGTAATGCTTACCAACTACCCACGTGTTCCACTCTTTGAGAAAGAAAAGCTGCACACCATCCATATTAGTTGAACGGTATATTGGTTTGTTGTCTTGATCGACACCCGTTCGAATGAACTCCGCTCTAAGATCGGGGTACGTTTGACTGTTGGTTAACTTGAGTAGATCACACGCTCCTGTGGAACGTAGAATATTAAAACATACGGCCTACATGTGAATCGGTGACATTTGATGTGCCATGGCATGGATGACAATGACACATACCGTGTTCACAGTATGTGACTTGGTGATGACATATGACACAGTGAGGCTATGAGACATGATTGTGACAATGTGATGACGTAGTAATGTCATGTAGTGTGGTGATAACACCACTAAACAAGATGTATTCTGGTGCATTTTGAATGCGAATTTCAACCTTTACTATTTTTTACTTTTACTCCAGCAAATGGTTTGCGCATCAATACTTTTTCAGACTTGGATAGATGAGAGTATTTTCAGTGAATTATTTTGAATTTGTGATTATATATTGGATTTAGATATTGAATTTCCAAGCTGTTTTCTGTTTCCGTTCCGTTAAGATGCATCGGAACTCTGCTTCAATACGTATTATACATGTACATGTACGCACTTGCATTAATTTATGCAAATTCAAGATACGTCATAGCGAATCGATCTAACATTTATCTTGATATAATAACACCGACAACGGCTACCTTTTCTATTTTAACAACTGTTTGCTGGCCCACTGTGATCAATGCACGCTCGTCATCGATGTTGAGTTTCTGTGTCAAATCTATTATTTGAAAAGTCATGATGTTTCTTCAAATTATTTGGGTAAGATTCGCCTATCGCCTACGTGTTTTCATCACTCACATGCGTTTTTGATCTTTCTTGCGCATACACAGATTCCGCTGCGCCTATATTGTGGAAGTCGTGCACCCTCTCATTACACCCGGGAAGATTATATCTTAGAGCGTAGTGGCAGTACGAAACCACTGGGAGTCCCGGAGATATTGGCTCAGGCTGCTCCACACGAAGCGTCATTGATGATGACACTGCGCTGTAATTTGCTTCTAAAACAGATACTGTGAAGCCCGAGAACAATCTTCTTAGCCTCAAGATTTCAACTCTGGTGTGAGCAACGGAGGACTGAATTGGTGACATGCGAGCTTCACCCCAAGTTCCAACGACAGAGTCGGTTTTGATTGGACTAGAAACATCCCTTTTCAGGCGCTATAACCCAATACGTAGCATTCGATGTCTTCAATTTACCGAGGAACAGACAACAAACACAATGTACCCGCACGCAAACAGTTGTCAAATATTCGAAAAAATGCGCTTTAAATTGGCGTAGACGTTCCATACATTTTGCATATATTATTGATATGACATATACGCTGGAACATAGCGAAAGACAAACAGAAGATGAAAGCTAAACAAAATAAAAAATCCTCCGTATTTTCGCGAATTGCTCCAGAAATATTCGGCAAATATGTTCCTGAAGCACCATGACGAAAGCTTTATTTATTTCTTATTGTTTAATCATAGATGCGAGACGTTCCATCGACAAAGGTTGCACGCTGATGTACTTCAGCTTTTATTGTCGTTAATTACTATGAAAGAAAATCATTCAGGACAGAGTTACAGTGTTGCAGTGTGGTTTACTTTCATCAACTTTTTTACGGGCTCATGTTCTACGTGCTGATATTGTGAAGATAATGAAATGAAGAAACTTACCACATGATCGTAGATCCGTTTCCATTGGGAGTTGACCGTCACAAAGTCGAACAGCGAAATCACAAGCGGAGTCATACATTCTGCCTTGATCATCGCAGACGACACCACCATCGCCATGACAACGGGAGGTAACATTGCTTGCGCAGACACACTCGTCCCCATCATACCATTCCCAGTCATTACACGGGTGAAGTGGATACCCTGATGAATACATACATGATTTTTTTTTTGCAGTTATCAAAGCAGCCATATTTTCAAGATAAATGATCGCCTAAGATAGTCATGGTGTGTGAGGCAACCATGCCGAACTCTGGTAGGTAGGTAGAAAGTGTATCCTATTGCAACTAGTAAGGCGAATGTACTCAGAGTCTAGAGCATAAAAAGATACTCCGAACAATGTAATATATCTTACTGACATGTAGATCTACTCGTAACTATAAAATATTATACAGCCATATGAGCTAGGCAGACCAAGAACCCATCTGGAAGGATAGGCTAAGCAAATATAATCCGATCCATGGTCTATTTCTATATTATTTTTATACGCCCGTCGTAAGATGAAGGGCTTATAATGCGATAACGATCTCAATTTCCGTCCGTTTGTTAATTTTGCTTATCCGTGCGGTTTCTCCAGTTTCATGTCATGGATTGGTACCGTACCAAACGTTGGCTATACCTTACCCATGGTGTAAATATCAACCTTATTCATCTGGGGTTAAAAATAAAAGTCAAGGTCATTGTGGTTGAAAAATCAGTGAATCGTTGAAACTTGTTATGTTTTTGACATAACTACAGTTCGGAGATGTGGATTATGACGGCAAGGAAGAAGCTTACTGATTTTTATCCCTCAACCAGTTTTGGCGGCAGGGTATTGCTTGGTTCGTCCATGTGTCTGTTCTTCTCGTTTGTTAACCCTACCTAGTCATTAATTTTTGGGATCTGTCAAGGCCTGGGGAGGACATTTCGGTCCCCTAACTATTTTTCTTACCTATTCAGCTAGAGAGCTGATACTTACAACACTATGCCTTTGAGTCAGGCTCTACCTTCAAATCTAAAACAAATTCAAAATGGCCGCTTTGATGACGTCATTTTCGGAAAGGCAATTTTTTTGTCCATTTTCGAATTTCTATATTATGCAATTTCTTCGCAAATAAAAAAACTGCATGATAAATTAGTAAATAATAATCTGACGTGGCATAAAATAGTTTTTGTCCACGTTTTCCAGCAGAAAAGCGGGAATTTGAAGCAAAATGACGAAAACATCACCAGGCCTGGTAGGAATAACACAATATCTATTGAAGTATTATAGCCAGGCTTTCTAACATCATACATGATTTGCAACTGGCGATGGGTCCGAAGCCTAGTGAAGATCTTGGCACGGTCTAATTCTAGTTCGGCATTTCAAAATTACACTACAGTACATATGCAGCTGGTGATTAATTGAAAGCCTATTCAAGATAACAGACCTTGACTGATTTCATCAAGGCCAAATTCTAGTTATTAACATATGTTTTATGGGTTATAGTTCGGCATGCATGGGAGTATTATTAACACAAGTACTGTGTGTAATTTTCTTAGTGCGCAAGCAACTTTAACATAAATCTTGAGTTGCTTCAATGAAATTATGTAGTCCAATATTACACAAACATGCATTGTTATTCCAAAAGAATATGGAAAAAACATCCGTACCTGTTTCATCTCCTAGAGCTGGTGTAGTATTAGCTTTCTGATATTTTCTAGATATACTCCTCTTTCTCTGACTTCCATTCGTTGCAAGAACTGAATAAAAAAGGAATCAAAATTTTCAAAGATCGAAACTTCAACGATAGTAATGCAAAATGAACATGATCAACAGATTAAATACACACATTTGAAGTCAGTACACTGTCAGACCTTTTGGGTATAACGTGACATACCCAAAATAGTTGGGTCATAATGAACCAAACTGTCTGGGTCAAAATGGAATTTGACCAAAACTCTTCGGGTCCGTCAAGTCTATAGCTAAAAATAACTGGTCAATTTGACCCAATCCTTCTGACAGTGTAGAATGATCGAGGAAAAATGTTCAATCGAGTTCAATATAAGAATTATTCAATACGAGTTATGAGTTCAATCCCTCATTCAAATTGAGAGTTAGATCAGTCATTCAACAACATTACACAGAGTCTTCTGACCAGAGATCAAGAGAGGCATATTAGCTGCCCCCACGTGATCTAGGTTTGCCGAGATTATTCTCGGGCGACGATTGTCTCCATATTCACTGTACCTATTATCAGAAACATTTATCTAGGTAGTTTCCAGAAAATTCGAAAAAGAATATCAGTTTCATATTTCGGCAAGAGGCAGCTTAGGCCATCAACATTCGAAAAAAAAGATAGAATTATGGAGTTACCAGGACATTTTTTCCATAATCTGGGATGATGTATGGTATACTTGAAAGATTTATCTGTATGGTAATATTTAGGATTGGTAGGGATTTTATTAGTAAATGCCTGTATTTCCAATGGCAGATACATGTGTTTACTTCAAGATGCCTCAAGTTTTTCATAATGTCATAAAATCTAATAAAAATCGGTTTTGCCAGATTTTTTCGTCAGGGCAGTAGCATGCCATCACGGCCTGCCCTCATGGCATACCATGGTCATAATGCAATAATTACCCTGATTTCGCCACGACAGTTTGCCGCAGCGTTCTTTCGTTATGGAGAATACTTTATCCAATCAAGAGTTTTCAATGATGCCGGCAAAACATCATTATGTTCCAAAAATATAAAATCCATATCGCAGATCATTATTCTTAATTATATAACTTTCGTTGTAAAGTCGTTATCTAGAATATAATGTATCTCAGTCACGCTTTGATTGTGGCTGTTCATGTAAACACTATGGGGATCTTGTGTCTTCATCACCCGAACGATAAGCGAACAACGCAAAAAAGGGAAATTAGCGTTGTGTAGTTTAACTGAATATATGACTTTGTGAGTTTATTTTCCTTTCCATGTCTGAACGTGGTTTACTCGCTCGGACATGGTACTAAGAATTGTTTTATCTGTTGTCACAATCGAATAGGGGAGGGCCTCCACACATTCTTCCTTCCAAATTTTGAAAGAGTATTTTCTGGGTGGATTCAATCAAACAATATTTAATATCAATATTTCAAACAAAATAAATAGTTTTGTGCCCTTTTGCGACAACTATACAAATTTAGCCATCAAAACATTACAACGTACTTATCTTTGATCCGGGCATGGTACTAAATTTTCCAATTAAACACAAAATACATTGGTCATGGGAAAAGTTGCCGCTTACGATTATATTGAACCAATAGGCCCTCAAATCACTTACTTTCAGCTTTTAAAGTTCCAGCTCTAGAAACGTTGGAATGCAAATAATCACAGTATTCCATAATGTCAGCATCCAACCTGGTAGGCATTGAAAACTAAAACATAATGCAGTTTGTTGCATGAACAAATTCTTCGTAGTTCCTGAGATACGGTCAGTGCAACCTGGAGAAAGTTCTCAGAAATTCTTATATGAAAATGAGGCCAGCGATATCATGTTTGTAATTCAAGATAATTAAATAATTTCTCTAGTATTTTTTACTTCTAAAAATCAGAACGATCTGATCTGATTTTTAACTTTACTACTCCTTGTGTTACTGCAAATTTCTTTTTCAGTGATAAATATGATAATATGATAAATGGTCATGATTGGCAACCCAGTACTATGGGCTGCCATTCCTAATTTATCAAATTTATAAACATGATTTAACCATATCTGGCCTGGGCTTTTTGGGACCTGTCCTGGCCGGGGGGGGGGGGGCGAAATCCCCCCCTCCACTCCCCTAATTATTTTTCTTACTCCTTGAGCCAGGAGGCTGAAACTTACCACACCATATCCTTGGGTCAAGCTCTACCAGAAAATGTGAAAAAGTCCAAGATGGCCGCCTTGATCACGTCACAATGATGTCATTTTCAAAAAACGGCATTTTTAGGTCGATTTTTCGGTCGGATTTTCCTAATTTTTTATTTATGCAATTTTTCCGCAAAAGCTGCATGACAAATTAGTAAATATTAATTTTATGTGAAATATTTGAAGAAATATGAAAAAAATATCGCTTTTCTGGTACCCCATGTGGCCGCCATTTTGAATTTAGCCATGATCCTCTGATCGGGGATTATGCAAATAGGCTCAAAATGACCTCAATATGCTAACCTATAAATTCAAGTTTCAGCTCTCCATTTCTTGTCGCTCCGGAGGATAGCGCAGAAAGTTTGGTAGGGGGATCGGCCCCCCCCCTCCCGGAGGCCAGATAGGAATACGATTCCATGGGATGTGTATTTTCAATGTTTGTTAAGATTATGATTAATAATGCTCCTGGAATGGAAAGATATCTCTTCATTGTTGCTATCATAATTCTGTATGCAAAATATTCCCCCATCTTGACGTAACGCTATGAAAACTTCGTGCCAAATATTCTACGAGATCCCATAATAAGCCAATCACGACAACTTCTGCCTTTTCTCTCTGACAGTGATTGACATTTAGTTCAGGGAGATAACATCTACACCCTAACAAAGCCAGACTTTTCGACGGAAGGAAGCTCTTTGATCTTTACGGTTTACCACGAACACTGCCTGGAAATGATGCCATATTTGGATACTGTTTCCCGATAATGTTTATAGATTAGTCGACGTGCTACCGTTTGTAATTACTCTGGGCGTGATTTTGAATTGTTTCACCAAGCTAGCCACCTGATTGGCTAACAAATGCGGTTTCGAAGTTGCAGGCGATTTATATAGGGCAGAATTCAGATATAATATTTCGTGATATTATATCTGAGTTTACTGAGATTGAATATTCCTCATAATATTCAATATTGGCCGAGAAATTTAGAGAACATTTATCAGGGTGGAGTCCCTCCGCCTTCAATTTATCCGGTTGCTACGCTTTCCTGGTGGGTATTAAGCGGTTTTTTAAATAGTACATAAAGGAATGATGAATGGAGAAAATACGGAAATTAAAACCTACCAGCAAGATCTTGACAAATGATAAATACACACATAGTCAGCCAATATAACAGCCGACCCGAACTCTGACATCTCCCCATGGTTATACGTCTACAATATTTTTCACAGTTTAGGAGTCTACAGCTGAAGATGGGCGATGTGTCTCCTTCTTTGCATAAGTTGCATTTATTTATAAGTATATAAAACTTCCGCCATTAATAATATACCGGTACTTGTCCAAATACTGATCAATCAGCACAGCGAAATACTAGTTAGTCGTCACGACAAGGACCGGATACAATACTTGTCGACATATCATTATAATGTCTAAAGAATTCCGCCAACCCACGCGTGACGAACACGCTTTTATTCAGCATTCTGTATTTAAGTTTTTACCACTTTCGTGCGAGATTAACAATGTGTGTTTATATTTCCGAGATGTGAATATATGTATCTCATTTTAAATCCGGATTGAATACATGTCTATACCTGTAATTTAGCATGGTGCATACAGCTCGCATAAACACTACAAACATACGATAAACGCGGTAAATTTGTCAAAGAAAATTCATCATCTACATTATAAACGGGCTACCTCGGAAAATCAGAACCTAGGTAATATCTGGTTGCATCAGAAGTTTAAGAAACAATTCACCCTGGGGGTGACTGAGCATACATTGATCTATCGCTGATGTGATCAGTCAGGTGAAACGAAATTACCTGAACTCAAGGAAATGTAAATAGGACTATCAAAGCGATCCAACTATAGATATCGGACAACAAACGTCTAAACTATGAGTGACTCAGCTAGTGACGTATCGTGTCATCAACTGACAACAGATGTTAATTTCCGAGTTATATCCGGGTACAGATACAGGTAGTAGTAGTAAACACTTTGTTGGTTTCTTACACGACTAGTCACCTGATAACGAGACGAACAATGCTGAACAGGTCAGAGTCAACCAATACCTTCTTGTGCAAGTGTTTGATAACGAATATTTCCAACTCCGGAACTGAATTGAATCTTTTGGATAAAAAATGTATCCGTATAATTCCACTTCAAATCCGGAGATAGTTACTATTCCATACGGTAAAACTTTTCCTGAAAATTAACTAAAACGTAAAATGTCATTATGCGTGAATTCTTATTCACAAATTATCAAATTTTCAAAGCGAATACACTGGGATAGTAGCAAAACTTGCGCGAATGAGTTTTTTTGAAAGAAAATAATAAATGAAAACTATTGAATGTACACTCGCCAATATATAATACGTACAGATGTAAGTGTCATATCTCAAATATCAATTTCTCATTAAAGCTGCACTCGACGGTCATAATAAATGATTTTTATTTTGTTTTAAGATACTGCAAATGAACCATATTCAATGTTGCTATGGTCTGCAGAATCAGCTTTTATGACCTACGGAACCGATTTATAACTGATTAGATCGTTTAATGTTACACGATCCATAGCGATACGATTTTGAGTATCTCCTGCACACTAAACTGGCAAACTCATATAGATGAATTGGCCTCTAAAATCTCGAGAAATATTGATGTTATTAATAATGTACGACACTGCCTAAACAGGAAAACCTTGATCATACTATATTATTCATTGTTTTATTCATGTATATCTTACTGCAATATTGTATGGGTAACACGTTCCCAACACACCTCAGGCCTCTAGTCCTGCTCAAAAAAAGAGACTTTTTCGCTTAATTACTTAAAGTAACAAATACGCTCATACCTGTCCATTACTTGAGCAATTAAACATCATACCTTTTCATCAAATTAATGACCACCTGATATTGTTATTTACCCACAAATTTGTTCACATACCATTTTCTTTACCGACCAAATTTATAAGCTATTTTACAAAACTATCAGAAGTTCACTGCTACCCCATCCGCCAAATCCGACCTTAATCTCTACAGAATTCGAGTAATCTCAAATCTATCATATTACTCTACAAAAACGAAAGCACCGCGAGTTTGGAAATCATTGCTCACTGACATAAAAGGCTCCACATCCTAATCACTTTTCAAATCGCGTTTAAAGACCTACCTTTTTAAACGCTAGTCCTGAACTATCGATGGTCGTCATATATATCTATCCAAGCAGGAGGGTGTTTTTACTATACTACACAACCAAAGTTGCTGCCAGCTTTACTTAAGCCTATTTTGAAAAAGTATTTTACATGTTTATCTATCCACTTTTAATTATTTGAAACTGTAAATACACAATCAAAATAACCTATTTTTGTTGTAATGACGAGGCAAACCACTTTTGTAGATAACTGTGTTGTTAATCATATGATCCATCGAGATCCCAGAATTGTCAAATTGGCAGAATTTCACTATATGTACAGCACCATGATCTCGATCATATATTCACCGTATACATATGCATGTATTTACTGCATATATATTTATATATACCAATCGTAAATAATTACAGCAGAAACTGTACATCTGCATGTATATTTTCTTACCCCGCTGTAACCAGTCGCATACTTTCTTAAATGTTACCAGTTTGGGATAGAACAAGCCCCCTTGGAGTTTTATTCTCGCCATTTATACAGGCATATTAGATATTATGTTTGTATATTCATTCACGAAATGGTGAATAAACAATCAATCAATCAATCAATTCATTCAATTGAATTGTAATAAATATATTTTCGGTATTTTTTATATTGTGATCGCTGAATCTGAAACATTTGAATTTAAATGGAGCGATTTGTAAAAATGTATTATTCAAATTTCCTCGTAAATACATGTAACTTCTGAAGTTCTATCATGGTCCAACCAAACATGCTTGCTTCATTATTTTGCAATTTCGTCCTGAAAACGTTTTCATAGAAGTTCAATTGAGCCAATTCGAATAAATCTGAAAAATGAAACCTTTCAACAAAAAAATTGGATACCTTCGAATGCAGTCCTTCGTGTTTTAGGAGTGCGATCACACGCCCATACCACCACACTTCTAAAAATTAACCCAGGAGTGTTAAAAACTGCACTCACCAAACGCGATCCTCCCTGCGTTGTATAACCCGATGGAGTGAGAATCCCATTCTTTAAAATATTTCGAATTTTAGAAGTATTACTCACAGCATTCCTGCTATTAAACAAAAAGACTGCGAAGGGAGACGAACATGCTTATTTAGTTCTTTATGTTCAACATTGTGCTCAAATTACATTACTTTGCGCTTAGTAACATAACTTTGTTTTTTATGTGCAACGTTTTGTTTGATTCGCACATAAGTTATTACAAGGCCAATCCGAAAAACCTGGTAAAAGTTTTAACCCCGTTTCGATTTAGGGCCTACTGAGTTCTTAATATTAATTGGAAAGTTCGAATTGCTACTTATTAATAATATTATATGGAGAGTAGCCCAGCTGAACTGATTACATGAAATGATTTGACAAAGAAAGAATAAATAATCTGTCAGTCGAATTTGAACTCACGACCCTTCTAAACGCGCATAATGAATTGACCGTGTGCGAATAGGAACCCTTAAGAACAGGAGCCTTTATATGGACACGAGCCCAATGGACTTATTCCAAATGTGGACACGAGCCCACAACTATATATTTTGATTGCGGAATATTCAACAAATACATGTACAGGGAAATTTTAACAAATGATTAAATTTCAGGGAAAAAATCATTGGTTCTTTTATTTCATATATGTTGGACAGTCTATTTTCATATTTTGCTTGAAAACTTAAGAATAAATCAGTTGTTTTATTTTGTTATCATTGACATTATCATTGACATATTAAAAGATAAAAAAAAAATATTTAAAATTTTGCAAAGTTTGAACACGTTTAGGACGTCTATTTTCATAGACGTTAAACTGAACACGTTTAACACGTCTATTTTCATAATTTTCATAAACAATAAAGAGAAGAAATATGTTTCATTTTGTTATCATTGTCATATTAAAAGGAAAAAATCAAATTCATTAAAGAAGTCATTTGAACATGTTCTGACATGTTTAATGAATTTTAATTATTTGATTAACTTTTAATATGTCAATGATAACAAAATAAAACTAGTGTTTTTTTTAATTGTTTTAGGAAAATTCTAATAGCTTTTATTATGTCAATAATAACAAAATAAAACTAAATTTTTTCCCTGAATTATTTGAGCAGAATGTGAAAATAGACTGTCCAACATGTTCAGATTTGCAAAATATCAAAATAAAAGAAACAATGACAGAAAATATA
Source organism: Hanleya hanleyi (assembly GCA_036873755.1). Lineage (NCBI taxonomy): Eukaryota > Metazoa > Mollusca > Polyplacophora > Lepidopleurida > Hanleyidae > Hanleya > Hanleya hanleyi. The sequence continues at coordinate 80,986 of JAVTVY010036975.1, forward strand.
TAATTGTTTTCCTTAAATTTTTTCTTTGCATGTGTTAGCTGGATATTCCCCAATCAAAACATATAGATGTGCTCGAGTTCACTTTTGGAATAAGCCCATTGGACTCGTTTCCATAAGGGCTCGTGTCCTTAGGGCTCCTGTCCTACTGAGCTCCTGTCCTAGACACTGAATTGACTACCGACTGAACAAGAACGGCTTGACCGGTATTACTCCATGGTTTGCCCCAGTGAAAGCTCTCTCTCTTTCTCTCTTTCTCTCTCTCCCTCTCTCTCTCTCTCTGTATTGCATAATTGTGAAACTGGCATACATGTATGTTGTTACTAAGGAGTGAGTGAGTGAATATGAGTTTTTAACAATATTTCAGTCATATCACGACGAACCAACCAAGCACCACCCAGCCAAGTTGCGTTCCTGTTACTTCAAAGAACATCTTTGAAGCAACATGGAATCATGCAGACTCCCGCCATCCACTGACGACAGCACACGGCACAGACATGACATTACATTGGTGCAAAACAGACAAGTGCAATTACAGTGCTAGACGCTACATTATCGTTCCTGTTGCTTCCAAGCAAAGTGTATTTAAGCAACAGGAACCTGTGGTGAGACATATGGGACATTGTATAGATCGTTGTTTTGTTTCCTGGATTTTATTTGGATTTTCCATCAAATCATCATAAGTTTCTCCATTTCGTCTCCAGTTTCTTGCAACTTGTTTTATTTCTTTTCTTTCTTCAGTTTCCTCGAATCACTCATTTAGTTTACAACATTTCCTGAGAAGCTTTCACAATGCAAAAGGATTTATCGTAAAACACAATTTAAACCAGTTTTCCTGAAAAAAAGCCGGAAAATACAAGAAAGTTGTTTATACTTACGCCGTGGTGGGAATAGCTTTCTCTGTGGCAGAACTGTTCCAACAACGGAAAAAAAACATTTACTGCGGTGTAAATAGTTTACCCCGCGGTGGGAATGTTTAAACCACAGATAATACATTTACATCACCATTTTAATAGTTTACAGCGCCAAGTAATATTTCATCCTAAGAGATAATATTTACATCGATCGAAGTTTACACCGCAGATGGAAACGTTGACACCAAGAAGAAAATATTTACACCCCGGTGTAAGTAGTTTACACCGCGGTGGAAATATTCTCACGGAGAAGTGAATAATTACACCGCGGTGTGAACAGTATAAACCGCAGGGAAATGTTCACACAACGGAGAAAATATTTACAGATCCAAGTTTCGAAAATTGTTTATTCGCCAGATATACCTTTTCATTGTCAACAACAGCGCTGGCAAAAAAGTGATAACATATTTTTTTCACTAAGAATTAAGCTTTTAAGATGAGCTAGAAACACCCACTTCAGAGGGGAAAAGGCGGTCCATAATATTTACCCAGCAAATGCTCTTCAATTCTTATAATCTGTTAATTAATTTTGAAAACTCAATAAATTGTCATTACACCGCGGTAGATTGCACTGTGGAGAATATTATTATACCGTGGTGCGAATAGTTTTTGCCGATGTGGAAATATTTACAGTGCACAGGTAATACATTACACCGTGGTGGAAATGATTACACTGCGGTGATAATATATTACACTTTACAATATATGTCTCACAACGCAAAAAAACAAAACGTGGTGGGAATAGTTTGCACAACGGTAGAAATGTTTACAGCGCACTTGTTCATGTGTATCTGCCTCAATTTGCCATGCAGGGTACACAACCTTCTGTCACGTGACTTCCGTCGATGACACTTTCAGCCACGTGACTTCCTGGCCCGGGTCGTCCGGTAAACAAGTCTGACGGAATATGATCATGTCAGTTGCAAGTTTGAGCTTGTCATACCAAAGACAACTTAGCTGAGCGAACCTTTCTACGCGCACAGCTAGCATAGTCAATTTTGGAAATGTACAGGTTGGCCTGCTTATGACAGCAGGATATGGGTACTGAATAGTTTCAACGTAAGTCTCATTGAACATGTCAGCTGATGTTTTTGTCTTCAAAGGAGTGATTTCATGCGATGTCGTTTTATCAGACATCGAGCAATTGAAGGTACAGATGTATGAACCTTTTCTGAGACCTACAGATGAACTTCATTAAAACTTACTGGATTTTGACATATGTATTTTGTTCGTTTTGCTCCACTTTCACTCTGCAGTCCACGAAGAGACGAGCTCACACATATGGTGAGATAAGCCTGTAAGTCAAAACACGAGAAGATAATCCAAAACAACTGAAAAGTGCACCCATACACAAAATGCTGTAATTTGTAATGATTCTCTTTTAGTTTTTATAACTGCAACATCACCTTTCAGTTACACCAGTGGAAAACTCAGGAAACATGATAAATAATGGGCTTCTGCGAATATGTGTCATCAGCATGTCTGGACTTCTTGTGGTCGGATTCTAATGGATGGACTGCGCATGTGCAACCGTAAGTGGGAGGCTCTACCGAGAAGAAAAGCAGAGAGAGACATGGGTGTTTCAGCCAAAGATACTCATGGACCCAGGCATACGCCATGGGGTATTTTTCAGGTTATTATGGGTGCGCATGCGCAGTCGGAATTGAGACCCTCTACCAAGAACGAGGAGGGAGACAGACATCGGTATCTCAGCAAACGACCTTCTTGGATCCAGATATATGCTACAGCGTATTATGGGTAGGTGGTTTTGGCTGCGCATGGACAACCATAAGTGGAACGCCCTACCGAGAAGAGGAGTGGACAGAGACATGGGTGTTTCAGCGGACGATAATCATTGACCCAGGCATACGCCATCGGGTATTCTGCATAGGGGATTATAGCAAGAGAAGAGAGAAACATCAGAATTTCTTCCATCCTGGATCCAGGCCTTCGCCATAGGGTATTATGGGAGGAGGTATAAAAACCACGGTAAAAAGTATGGTAAAAAAACCACGGTTTTTTGGGACAGGTAATTACCATACAAATTACCGTGGTAATTACCATACAAAACCGTGGTAATTACCATACAAAACCGTGGTAATTACCATACAAATTACTGTGGTAATTACCATACAAAACCGTGGTAATTACCATACAAATTACCGTGGTAATTACCATACAAAACCGTGGTAATTACCATACAAATTACCGTGGTAATTACCATACAAAACCGTGGTAATTACCATACAAATTACCGTGGTAATTACCATACAAAACCGTGGTAATTACCATACAAATTACCGTGGTAATTACCATACAAATTACCATACAAAACCGTGGTAATTACCATGGTAATTACCTGTCCCAAAAAACCGTGGTTTTTTTACCATACTTTTACCATAGTTTTTAACCGTGTTATTCATCCAATCCTGGGATTCACCGTGGTATTTACCTTACTATTAACCTACAAATTACCATGGTATCAACAAACCATTCACCATAAATTACCAAATTATCATATTCTGCCTCATGCAATTAGCATACACTTTTTTTACCATACTTTTATCATGGCTTTTTAACCGTGGTAATCATCCAATCTTGGGATTCATTGTGATATTTTACCTTACAATTAGTCAACAAATTACCATGGTATCTAAAACACACTCCCCATAAATTAACAAATTATCATATTTTGCGCCATGCAATTTTCTACAGACAATTGTTCAAAATCGAATATAATGGTCTCTAAAAGAACTGTATCAGAATGAGTATTGTTAATGGTAAACTTTTAAGAAAATGATGGCTGTGTGGAGATAAAGTGGGGTTCCACAAACAATGAAACTGTGATTCTGCAACAGCAACTCTCGAATTCACTGCAAATGCAACTCATCGGATAAGAAAGTGCAGACTTATTTTCCAGGAACGAATAAAAGAAAAAATGGTTGGGTGAAGTTTCAACTGATTTAATGAAGCAAGACAAAATATTTATACAGTAAACATAATATATGTGAGTCGGTCTTTCCTTGTGTGTCTGTTTCCTATACTAAAGTAACAATCAATGTTATCCCCTCATTTCTTCAGCTGTCTTCATTTCAAATTCTTTGCAGCGTTGTTAAGTTTCTCTCGCATGAAGAACTTTATCTCCGACAATGTCTTCTGGTGGAATTGTTGCTGCACTGAATCTGAAAAAGAAAGAAATATATACTATAGATAAACTGCAGATATTATACCCCAAGCTGTAAACTGACCAACATAGAATTACATCTTTTAAAGGGAGGTAACTCAATTCTATGATGCGTGTCAAGTAACATAATACAGCGTATAAATAAAGTGGTACCACTGACTGAATAATCAACACAAGAGAATGTTCCTTATCATTTTAAGATGGCCACATCAACCAGGTCTACATCTTTCAAAGGGAGGTAACTCAAGTCTATGATATTTGTGAAGTAAAATAATACAGCTTATTATTAAAGTGGTAACATTGACTGAATAGTCAACAATAGAGATGGTTCAATATAATTGATGGGGACATAACCAGGTCTACAAAGATGGGAGCAGAGTAATAAACGCATAATGATTCTGAGGAAAAATTGTGCGACGGGGTGCAACTCTTTCCAGGTTGCCATGAGTTCAAGTGTAGTAAAAATGGACCCTATGCATATTACCAGTCTATGGAAATGGCCCCTACAAGGAACTGACATCAACTGAGAGAAGCTGATGTGCATATAGGCTTTATTCAGGTTGATTTTTTTATTGCCACCAATTAATTTTCACAAAAAAGTGTCTGTTATACTTACTTGCAATCTCCCGGACATGACTGGGATCCATGCCTGGCTTTGCTTGAAGGCCCCCGGCTCGCTTCCCCCCGCCAACAGAATGCATGGATAGAAACTCGTCACGATACAGAGCTTGAAGGAGGGTGTTCATCATCTTCCTCGAGTCTTAAAATTCCAGAAGATATGGAAAACTGAAATGGCAAAATTTGATGCAATGGATTAGTCCCATCAATGCCTTTTATTTCAATTCAATTCTATGAAAATAATCTGTATGTATTTGATATGCACAGGGAAAACAATATCATATGTGATTCAATTTGCAAGTAACAAATAGCCGAGAATGGTCATGCTTATCAGTGTTGTGTGAAAAGAGAAGTGAAAATACAAAAAAAACTGAAAAGACAAGATATGATGTAATACGACATTACGTTAGTCCCATGAATGAGACTTTTTAGGAAAATAAGTTGCAGATTTTATGTTGTATGCATAAGAAAACATTATCGCATCTCATTCAATGTTTAAGTAACAAATAGCAGACAATATTCATGCTTATCAATGTTATGAAGCTTACATTTCCAAAATGTGAAAACAGCTTACCAAAGATTCTTCACCTGCCCCCGATGTGTCTTCCGTGGTCACCCATTCCATTCCATCTCTGGAAACATCGACAACGACTGGGCTGGTGTCAGATGTTGTCGGGGAGGATGGTCTCACTGTGACACAGTGGTCGTCTTGGTGGTGGATCGTTGACTCACTGGGGCTTACAGTAGCGAGATGCTGGGTTGGCAGACTGGTTCGTTGTTGGGGCTGAAGTAAATCGGATAACTTTTCCACCAAGGATGGAAGACCTGAAAAGAGAAATATTCATGGTTTTATAATTTATATGCCATATGGGTACATTCCAAACTTAAAATCAATTAAGAGTTCAAACCAAGGCATAATGAGGTAAATATGCTGGATTCTATACCCCGGTTGCTATGGTTCACATAATTTATAGAGCCCGCCTGTTTACTAACTACGATACGAGTGAGTTCAAATCAACGTCGCACCAGTTATATTTCAGCAACACGGCGACGACAACCCCTTTCACAATATTGATAATTTCTTAACTTTGCTAAATATAACGAGCTTACTATTTATGAAATTTGTTACTATAGAGAGCTTGCTATTCCCCAATTTAGTCGGGTCTTACGACAAGCATACTGGAACTGAGGCCCTATTCCTTTTAACGACACCCAGCAGCCCCACGGGGCTAACTACGATACAAATTTTACTTAAGGAGAATTACTTGGTAAGACTTTCGATTAATTCCTCCAAATTCAACTAACCGGCAAGGGAAGAAACTGTAGCCACTAAGGATTCATTCGTTGCCCTGAGGGCCTTTTTTGTTTCCTGGAGGTCTGCGACTGCCCGCTGTAGATCAGCTACTTCTTTCCGCAATTCTGCTACCTCTGACTGTGATTGCGATGTCACCTGTTCGTGAAAAGGACAATTTGTATATACAATTTACAATAATACAAAATACATATTTTGATTCAAATTACTGTTTCAGTACTGTACATGTAGAAATTAACGTTTCACAATATTACAATTATTAACATGTACAGTATGTCACTGAAGGTTTTGGAAATGGCTCTATTATTCATGTAGTCAAGTACCTGGCCTGTTATCTAATAAAAAAAAACAAATATTTGTGACATCAATTCTCTCTGTTCATGTCTTTTTACCAATGTTATGCATGCTGGTTTTCTCCTTATAAAATGGTGCAACCACTATATCATTATTTTCAAAACTTGATAATTATTATTCTTCAAGTTTCAGTCAAACAATTAGTCAAACAATCAAGAGATACAAAATGTTTTTACTAACATATAATTTTCATTTTTTAGAAGTTGTCGATATCATAGAACCAATTATAATCTCTATGTTTGCACATTTTTGGTGTTTAAGATACATGTTTCGCAATCAAGTTTCATTTATAAACACAACCTTTGCCAATGCTGGCTTTGTGCACAATAAAAAAATGTTGACTCAGCAAGTTTTTGTATCATAAAACAATTACATAGACAGACAAAATAAATACTCACTGATAAATCTCAAAACTCGGGCTGCAACTTTCTGGACTTTGTCATTCTTCATTGGCCAGTTGACTTGACAATGACACACAGTGTCAATGCCCCAGGTATCGTTGTTCATATCATTGTTGTTGTTGCTGCATTTCCATAATCCGCCACCCCGGTCCGCTCGACGAGTAACACCATGAACACAACATCATATTCATTGTTGAGCTACTCAGTTTAGTCGATCAAACGATCAACTTTGCTTGACCACACAGTAGGCCAGCTGGGTTACAGTGAAGAGTCAAAACAACGCGAATTTTCTCACACAAACCATGAAACAACAGTACACAACTGCTCGACATTTTAGCCTCGTTTCCGTCACGATGAGCGCGCCATCTATCGGCCAAATAAGAAAGACAACTCTTCTTTATAATTTACGGCCTGGCGGTGATTTATCAGAGCGAGTATTGCCATATGTATGAATATATCGGTTATTTAATAGATTGTTGTTTTATTTTTGATTGAAACTATATAATTCATCACATTATGAGCTGTATACGATCGGCATATATAGCATTCATCTGAATGCATGATTACTAACCAAACAAAAAGTCCTTTTTCAGCCGTAAGAAAAGGCAAGTTATGATCTTTACAATGACAGTCTCCAAGCAGAGGTGTAAATGGTGTATTTTATTAAAGTGCCTATATGTGGTTCTGAAACGGAGAATATAACAAAGACTTACGAACGTCGTATGCATGCTCACGACGTGCCTTGCATTGTTGATGCGCCCATTTGAAACAGCAAGCAAATTTGATGGCAGTGGCACCATGTTGTTTTATCCACGATTAAGTCGGATGTACCGGTACATATGAAGTATCTTCATGGCTTATCGAACGGTGTCATTGTCTGCTAGCGCGAGCTAGTGTGATTAAGGTGTGAACTCAACAGGACGTTTTTACAGTCAATGTATGGTAGAAAAAAAACCTACGTTTTATCAGTGGTTTTACTGTGTGGATATATGGATATGTGAGCCATTATTTGTAATGGAATATGTATGTAAACCTATAGTTTGGCAATTTTGTGTGATATACACGGGTTGCCAATGTTTACAATCGGGTTCCACTTCCGGTGTTGCGCGCGAAACTTGCTGGCAGAAAGCGCTTGGTATGAAGGGAGACAACTCGATTAACATGCAAATTAATAGGCAATGGCCTAAGATGGCTCACATTTATAGTCGTGATTTAGCGTTATATATCGGAGGAAATTTATGGATGCGATACATTAGACACAGAACTTATATTCATGCATTGCATTAAAAAACATTCTTATGACATATGATCAGTGAATTGATATTCTAGCAATCTTTAAACCCAGGCCTACAGGGTAGTGGGCACCGCCTATTCCGCGAAAATATGACGGGGGGGATACGCCGGAGATGGTAACCAACAGTTAATAACTCTGCCTGTATCTCTTCGATATTTGATTCTGTTTACTTGTTATTAAACCTGTACAGATACCCGTTTCAGAAATATATCTTTTACTACACATTACTTTCACCTCACGACGAGAAGTTTAACGTAAAAAATGCATGGTGTCGATTCGACGGGAATTTTTCGCGATACACCGACACAAAATGTTTTAATAACTTTCATTGAAAACGCATCCATAAAATACAAATCTAAATAGCAGTTTTCATTTCGAGTATCATAGGATCATGAAAATATAAACGTTTTTGTATATTCTTCGTTCTTCATGTAATGTTTACAAGAATAGTTAGATTGTATTCGCCGCGTATTTTCCGCGATATACCTATACCAGGTTTCAATACCGGTAACTTACTATGAAAACGCATCTATAAAATAAAAATCTGTTTATTTTTCATCTCGAGTATTATAGGATCATGAAAATATAAATATTATTGCTGTATCTGTTTTCTTGTAATATTTATCGGAAAAGATGGTGTCAATTCGCCAGGAATTTTCCGCGATACCGACACTTGGTATTGATAACTTTACTTGAAAAGGCTCCCGTAAAATATAAATCTAAATGCATAAATTTCTTGTCTAGTATTATAGGATCATGAAATAAAATATCATTTCTGCTTCTTTAGCAGTTTCCTTGTAATATTAATGGGGAAAGATGGTGCCGATGTGACGCGATTTTTTCGCGATATTCCAGACAGTATATAGTTTTGATAACTTTCCTTTGCAAACGCATCCATAGAAAGAAAACCTAAATACATATTTTCATCTCAGTATTACGGGATCATGAAAATATGAATGCCATGAATTATTTTCATAAATAATATCATTATCTTCAGCTATTTCTTGCGATGTTTACTTGTACACGCATAACACGATTTGCCGAGATTTTAAACCAAATTCGCCAAGACAGGCTTCCAAAAAAAAGCTTAGGTTGGGACCAATAGATATCCGGAGGCTAAAATGACACCTAAGACCTTAATCCAAACGATATTTGATGTAAGTCACAGCTTATAAAAAGCGGCATTGCAACACTAGATTGCTTTCGATCAAAGTGGAAAATGAACAGAAAATGACAATTTGGTCAGAACGGATACGAAAGTATTGTGTTTTGTAAAAACAATGGTACCGTACCATTAGTACAAATTTTATTTCTAAATATATAGTCGCATTACCTTAGCCCCATAAAGAAGATAAGGCATCTTATAATGATGAAGTTCAAATTCAAACTTCCGTAGGACATGAAATATGAAAATTAAATCACCCGGTAGCTCAATTTAACGGCAATGTAACGTACCGGGGTATGCCGTACTGAAGGCCTCAGTTTATCCACTGCTAAAATGTTCATTTGCTTAGTATTTGTCATGAAAATATTTTATATACAAAAACGAATTTAAGTTTTGTGACGAATGAATCATATCCATAAATTTCGTTTCAAGATACGACGCTAAACCACGACTATAAATGATAACCGTTTGGGGCGACTGCCTATAAATCTGCATGTTAATCGAGTTGTCTCCCTTGAAACTTTCAATGTTTTGCCCGGGAGTAGAGGCGCGCAGTCTGTTTACAATCAGCGATGACGTCACAGGATAGCATGCTATTTCGAAAGTAATAATTATGAAATAAAACTTTATTATTGTAAGAAACTCTTGTTTTCTACAAAGATCAACTTTTAGGGAACATTTCATAGAAACACAAATTGTCTCAGAAAAGTGTATGGTACATACATGTGACACTAAATTGCTGGGTATTGTGAACCTGAATTACCACGGTTCGTCTGATGTTTGATTTACTATTATGATTTGTTACCACGGATTTGAACAATGAAGTTTCACAGTCTACCATTGAACATCATAGTTGACCACGGTTCGTTGTATGGTAAAGCATGGTAAAATTGACCATACATTTTATTACCATATTTATTACCGTATGGATTCACGATACATTATCATGGATTTTCATTGTTCAGCCTGGAATACCATGGTTCACCACGGTTCGTTGTATGGTAAACCACGGTAAACTTTACCATACAATCTTTTACCACGGATTCACCATAAATTACCATGGATGTTCATGGTTCAGCCTGGAATACCGAGGTTCAACACGGTTCGTTGTATGGTAAAGCAAGGTAAACTTTACCATACAATCTTTTACCATGGATTCACCATAAATTACCACGGATGTATGGATTCACCATAAATTACCACGGATGTTCATGGTTCAGCCTGGAATACCGTGGTTCACCACGGTTCGTTGTATGGTAAACCACGGTAAACTTTACCATACAATATTTTACCTCGGATTTACCATACATTACCATACAGAACCGTGGTTTACCATGCATTACCATACTTTACCCTATGGTAATGTATGGTAAACCACGGTTTTTTTTTATAAGGGTATGGATGCGCATAAGCAACCACAAGTAAAACGTTCTGCTGAGAAGGAGAAGAGCGAGAGACACTGAGGTCTCACTCAAGGAGACTCCTGAACCCAGGCATGCGCCACAGGCTGTAGTGTGTAGGGGATGATGGGTGCTCATGCGCAACAGAAAGTGGTACGAGACGGGTAAGAGACATGGGGGCTTCACCCAATGAGTCTCCTGGACCAAGGCATGCATCATTCAGTGATACGTGAATGAGAGAGCGAGGGCTTGTGGTACTAGTGAGTCAGATGTGTGCAAGTAAGGGCGTGATATGTGAGTGAGTTGGAGGCGTGTTCAACGCCCGTCGCAATGCAGTGATGCCTCCCCCCCCCCTACGCATACATCTATACTTATTGTTTTGAGTATGGGTGTAGCGTACGAGCGTGCAAGTTCTATGGCCTTATGTTTCGTAACTTAGGTCAAATTCCGCTTTACGGGGGCAAGGGTCTGCACGAAATAATGTATTTCAAGATCCTCATGGCGTTCATATGAACAGCCATATACAAAGCGTGACTGAGATACATCGTACTCTAGATAACAACTTTACAACGAAACTAATAAGGATTAAGAATAATGATCAGCGATATGGATTGGATATTTTGAAACATCGTGATATCTTGCCGGCAACATTGAAAACTGTTGACCGCTTCTCTCTTGCAGAAAACTAGCCTATTTTTATGTATACTATGAATTTATTATTATTATTTTCTTTTAATTTGGTGCTAATGCGTTTATTTCAATTGGGTCTTTGTATTATGGACGCGGATATTCTTTGATGGACGAATTACAAGCCTCTGGTCCGTCATTGGCTAAAGGCTAAGTATTGAACGAAAGACGATATATTACATGCATATTCTTCTTGGGCCGCATCCTATCATAATGTCAGGGAAACGTTCGTCCGCATTAAAGGCATCGATAAGCCATTCTGGCAGTTAGAAGTCGACAGTGCACGTCTTCCAGATAGGGCTGCTTTTTATAGACGCCATTTATCCAGTCGGAAACCGATTTGTCAGCTATATGGAATAAAATAGTTTTGGCCTAGTTAACTTTTACTTGAGAGGGCACTGAACAATTCGCCGTGGTTTCCCAAGAAAGAGGCCATGAGGCATTTATTTTGTCTTTTATTTTGTAATAACTGCAACATCTTCTTTCAGCTACAACACCTGAAACCAGTAGTTCAGCCACCTCGATTTGCGATCTGTTCGCTGTCTTCAAAGTATATATTACACCTTTGTAGATGTGTATAAACGCAGGTCTTGGGCACTGAACAGTCTCCAATTTCGTCTCGCTGATAAAGACAGTTTCATTTGTTTTTGTCATGAGGTGAATACGTGTGATAAAACTGAAGGTATAGTCAGAGATGATTTTTTGGGTTGCTGGTGACTTTATTAAGAATAACTGGTGTTCCACACATGGAAAATCATTATCTCACTCATTGCATGAGAGGAAAGAATGATGCCGCGAGAACTCCGCCCACCAGCAAGGAAAGAAAATTCTGTATGAGAGATTGGGGTACAGTGGGACATGGGGTACAGTGGGACAAGCCCTCTAGCTCCTTGGTTAAATACAGGGAGCACATTACAATATTATCAGCAGAAAGCTACCACCCCCATACAACACCTATATTGATTACATATAAAACTACCATTGGTAAAAAATTACGAGCAAAAAAAACTGTTTTTGAGCAGTCCAAGTAAATTTTGAGGACTAAGATATTTTCTTATACCAAGTTTTCAACAGTTCTTCATTGCTGTTTTGTTACTACAGAGAAAGGATGGACAAAGGGACAATTTAAATGATATCGATTTATTATCGCAGATGTATGTATTAGGTTTTTTTCGTAAAATTGAAAATATCATGCATCTGGGGCGGACTGGGACACTTTTGCTGGGGCAAACTGGGACAATAGTAATCAAATGGTGAAATTTACTTTGACCTTAAAATGGTATCAACATGCATTATTTTGTTTCCTAGATTATATTAATTGCTAACCCTATCAGATTTGATGAGTTTTACTAACGCTTTCAAAGTCAATTGCTTTCGTTGGAATGACAATCATACAAAATATTTTTTTCCCTCAAATTTGGCCCCTGGGAAATATCTTACGTGAAGCAGGGATCTGAAATAGCAAATAACTTAACCATCGCTGTTGAATCTTCTAAACTGCTATGAAACCTATTAGGATATACTTGATATAACATGTATTTTGATTATTGTCCTATCGTACCCCAATGGGTGTCCCAGTGTACCCCACAGTGGGGCAAACTGGGACACATTTTTTTTACGTTTTTAAAAATGAATTCTGGAGAAAAGTATAACAGATATTTCATAATTTTTTGCATGACTATGTCATACAAAATATAAGTTATAGCGAAAGTATAGAAGGCGACACTACATGACAATAATAACAGAGATTTTTGCAAAAAGGTGGAAATGTCCCAGTGTACCCCAATCTCCCCTATGTAAAAAATGGAAAGTGGATCCGGCACAACTGAAGTACATCCTGAAACAAACTATGGATATTTCTAACTATTCTGTTTTACTTTTTATAACAACATTTTTATAATTAACTCTTCTTCCAGCTACACCAGCTGAAAACGGCTAATTCAGCCAACCTAAATGTGTAACTGCTCAGTGCCCACTTCGTTCTGGGTCAGGCACTCCACGCCCGGTTGCGCGTGCGCACTTATAATCCCCTGCCTATTATTACGTATTGCCCATGCCTGAATACATGAATCTCGTTGGGTGAAACTTCGATGTACTTCATCTCTCTCGTTTTCGGTGAAGAATTCTACATGTACTTCCGGTTGCTCATGCGTTCTCTACACGCAATACCATATGACGATGGAATCCCATCTTTCTCGACCCTCTTATTATTGGTAGATTGTTCCACTATCAGTTACGCATTAGTAATCCATCCATGAGAACCCGATCGCGAGAATTCCAGACCAGCTGATGACATTGACCTGCAGAGGTTCATTATATACTATAATATGGAATGTGAAAAAACTTTAAGTAGGCCAGAGCTACAGCATATTTTATGATAGGCCAACTTTAAATTTGATCTGTTACATATCATGTGATATGAAATGATATATTTATTGTACCAGATACCTCATGGAGGTAGTATACAAAATACAAGCACACCATTACCACAAACAACATGAGCGGACTGAAGGCTGTTCTTGCTCACATTAAAATAATGTTATTCCTATTACTATGTATCTCTGGGGCCCCTCCAATGTTCACCATTAACGTCCAAGGTCCACATACCCCTCCAATGTTCATCATTAACGTCCAAGGTCCACATACCCCTCCAATGTTCACCATTAACGTCCAAGGTCCACATACCCCTCCAATGTTCACCATTAAAGTCCAAGGTCCACATACCCCTCCAATGTTCACCATTAACGTCCAAGGTCCACATACCCCTCCAATGTTCACCATTAACGTCCAAGGTCCACATACCCCTCCAATGTTCACCATTAACGTCCAAGGTCCACATACCCCTCCAATGTTCACCATTAACGTCCAAGGTCCACATACTCGCGTTCAATGGACATTGCTCTATAAATTGTAGGCGCCTAGTACCTTTTTCTACTACTGTACATGAGTCCGTATGCCCAACATGACCTCAGATTATAACGTCGACGACGCAGTCGTAGTCTACACCAGGAGACCTTCAATACGACATCATGCACGCCACTTTTGGACACCGAAAGTTACATTCACGCCAGTTGTAGTCTACATGGTGGGAGCTTCAAGAAGACAACCTACACGGCCCATTCAGAGCATGCATGGCCGATCAATCACTCAAACGCGCCCGTGCGCACTAGAAAATTATGTCGTACAATTACTGCCACTACAATAAAGATAAATTCTGAACGACTATTACATGAAATTTATTTGTGCATCAGATACTTGCTGTGACAATGAAATGAGACAGTTAGGTCATTGGTAGTTGCTGCAGCGCATTGTTGACAATCATAGCGAGCAATATATGTCAGTCGCATTGGTTGTTTAAACATAAACCTCCCATATGGATTGTAAGGTCATATAATTCCTCACGGGTATTAATAATACGGAAGTCAGACAGAAGATCAAAATGTTGATGATTATATTATAGATTATGTGTGATACACAAACCGATTACGGATCTATCCAATATAATGAGAGAATTCGTGACCCTTCAGTATGTTCATGTTAGTCAGGAATCTATAATGACCTATGTTTGACACAGAAGGATAAAGAGAATATTGAGTGGAAATCATTCATAGAGCCTTCCAGATTATGAATATCCCGTAGTAAGCCTATGGCCGATGTCTCCATACGAATGTATCTATACATGCACAATACACAGACCCACGAATCTCATTAAACGAGAAAAAAAAAAAAAAAACGAAAAAGGATCGTTTAACTTTAAAACATAAGAAAACAAACTTATCATCATGATAACATATAAACGTTTACTTTTTCAATATCATCGGTAAAAGGCAAATCGTTTTGAGAAAGGCTTTCGATTATGGTGACAATCCTGGAATTATCAGACCTTTAAAACCAGTTAAAGATAAAATAATAATAAACGGATGAATCTATGTGTTTTATTTGTCTCTGGAGTTTGTTGATATGCGAAAGTAATTCATCAAGGCGCCCGAAATGACAAAACAAAAACAAAAAGAATTCCCGTGAGTGACACGCTTCTTATTCGTATTCGTACATTTGAAGGATCAGCATTTCAGGTTCACCGGCACCTTCACCCCCATCCCCAATACCTTCCGCAATTTCAGAAAGGTAGTGGGGTAAATTTTTTACAAATAGCAAATTGGTGTCACTGATGAAAAGATCTAATAGTAAGCTAGCTGAAGTTTCAAATAATGGAGGTTTAGTGGATACAAAGTTGCCGCAAAACTGGTGAATAACTGAATAGTAATATGTTTTGAAACATTTGTGAGCTTTGGTAATCTGTTTAAAGTAATTTCTAAGTTATTGAGTTTGGAAAAAGAAATACTGACCATGCTGAATCGCTATAACCCATTTTCTCATTCTTAATGCAAAAGAAAATCATCAAAACTAGATATTTTAAAAATATCGGCAGAGGATTCTTGGCAGCTCTTAAATGTTACCAAACTAGAATTTTGACAAATCTCCTAGCCAAACTTGGGATCTAGTTTACCAATAATTAAGCTAACCAACATATTTAAGCATTTGTTTTACTTAAATATTCACCGGTTTTGCATATTATCGCATCGGGGTCACCTGAATTATATGCGTGTAAAGATGTTGACATTTTTTAAACAGTGACACAAATATGTTATAACAACCACAGCTCAACACACAGAACTCACACTAATTGTCTCCATGGAGAAAATGTACCCTTCTCACTGATCACATATCAAAGGTGCCAAACGCTAAAATCGTGTTCCTTTCGGGACAGACTGTCAGGGGTGGTGGTGTTGAAAAAGAAAACTATACTGTGACTGTCTTATTCTTTCGTTCTTTTTCTTCCAAATATTTAAATTTCTGCGAATATAAGACAATTTTTTTAGTTCACCTTAGATTTTTAATATATCAGATAAATAGAAAAGTCGAAATGTATTGTGGGAAAATGACACTGTGACGTCATCAGAACAGACATGATTTCCTGCCAGAGCTTGACCCAAGGGTATATGGTGATCCAAGGGTATAGGGTGACCCAAGGGTATAGTGTGACCCAAGGATATAGGGTGACCCAAGGGTATAGGGTGACCCAAGTGTATAGGGTGACCCAAGGGTATAGGGTGACTCAAGGGTATATGGTGACCCAAGGGTATAGGGTGACACAAGGGTATAGTGTGACCCAAGGGTATAGGGTGACCCAGGGATATAGGGTGACCCAAGGGTATAGGGTGACCCAAGGGTATAGTGTGACCCAAGGGTATAGGGTTACCCAAGTGTATAGGGTGACCCAAGGGTATAGGGTGACCCAAGGGTATAGGGTGACCCAAGGGTATAGGGTGACCCAAGGGTATAGTGTGACCCAAGGGTATAGTGTGACCCAAGGGTATAGGGTGACCCAAGGGTATACGGTGACCCAAGGGTATAGTGTGACCCAAGGGTATAGTGTGACCCAAGGGTATAGTGTGACCCAAGGGTATAGTGTGACCCAAGGGTATAGTGTGACCCAAGGGTATACGGTGACCCAAGGGTATAGGGTGACCCAAGGGTATAGTGTGACCCAAGGGTATACGGTGACCCAAGGGTATACGGTGACCCAAGGGTATAGGGTGACCCAAGGGTATAGGGTGACCCAAGTGTATAGGGTGACCCAAGGGTATAGGGTGACCCAAGGGTATAGGGTGACCCAAGGGTATAGGGTGACCCAAGGGTATAGGGTGACCCAAGGGTATAGGGTGACCCAAAAGTATAGGGTGACCCAAGGGTATAGGGTGACCCAAGGGTATAGGGTGACCCAACGGTATAGGGTGACCCAAGGGTATAGTGTGACCCAAGGGTATAGTGTGACCCAAGGGTATAGGGTGACCCAAGGGTATAGGGTGACCCAAGGGTATAGGGTGACCCAACGGTATAGGGTGACCCAACGGCATAGGGTGACCCAAGGGTATAGTGTGACCCAAGGGTATAGTGTGACCCAAGGGTATAGGGTGACCCAAGGGTATAGGGTGCCCCAAGGGTATAGGGTGACCCAAGGGTATAGGGTGACCCAAGGGTATAGGGTGACCCAAGGTATAGTGTGACCCAAGGGTATAGTGTGACCCAAGGGTATAGGGTGACCCAAGGGTATAGGGTGACCCAAGGGTATAGGGTGACCCAAGGGTACAGGGTGACCCAAGGGTATAGGGTGACCCAAAAGTATAGGGTGACCCAAGGGTATAGGGTGACCCAAGGGTATAGTGTGACCCAAGGGTATAGTGTGACCCAAGGTTATAGGGTGACCCAAGGGTATAGGGTGACCCAAGGGTATAGGGTGACCCAAGGGTATAGTATGGAAGGTTTAAACCCCCTAGCACCAGATTGTTTACCAACTAAGTTGTGAAATGTACCGAAAGTTTGGGAAGTACAACTCTGATATTGAGAGAATGATAGTATGAAAAGTTACTCGATTTTCTATCGGCGATATAAAGCGAACGTATAAGGCGCCAGAGCATTAAAACCTAAGTTCGATAATAATTGACAGTTTCTCATCACTAAGCTGAGGAGGCCGATTCTTATTTATTTATGTATTTATCATTATCTCGAGGGGGCGACTGGGAAGGGTTTGAAGTCGAATAGAATCGATCGACTTTACATTGAAAACGTATCGACAGGGAGATAAGTAGCGTTGGTGGATTTCTTTGATCTTGCATAATTGGTATTAGCAAGTACGTAGTCGTGTAACGCAAGTATACTATCAGCATGGCCAGTCCAAGAAGTCCACTTAGTGTTAGAGATAGAAGAAATTAAAACAGAATTACAACAAAGTTAGCCTCATCCGATCTCACGAAGATGACACAAGAATACAAAAATACTTTTGCCGAAAATATAACCACTATGTTTGAGAAGAGTGCTGATGCTAGTTTTTCAGCATACGTCAATAAAAACAACACAAGAATACACAAACCATGGTTCGGTAAATTTTGCCTTCAACTGAGGGAAAAGTATCACGTAGCGAGAAGAATAAATTTGATAAATAATAATACCCATACAAATAAACAGAATCTAGTGAAAGCTTATAAACTGTACCAAAAAAAATGATGAATAAATTTGTAAACAAAAGTCGTAAAAATTTACAAAAAAATCCGTAACATGCGTTCAAAACAAACAAGCGTTACTGGAAATTAGCGAATAGCATAAATAGTAAGCAAAATAACAATTCTGATATAAAGATTGAAACACTGTATGAGTACTTAAGACATAAACGAATACGAACAGAATGAAAGCGAAAATGAACGGTTCTTTCTTGATCAAAACAGTTTTGTATGATGGCATAAACATTCCTATTACTGAATCTGAGATACTAACAGCAATAAAATACATGAAAACAACAAAAGCCCCGGCATAGATACTATTTTAAACGAACACATCGAAAAGACAACCCACATTATTTTGCCAATATACAAGTGATTTTTTTCAACCTGATTCTAGGTAGTGGAATATTACCGAAAAAGTGGCTCATTGAAGTTACACACCCAGTTTTCAAAAACCAAGAAGATGGCAATACCTCAGGGACTTACAGACCCATAACGATTTTTAGCTGTATGAGGAACTTATTCACCTCAACTTTGAATAATCGCTTAGAAGAATATCTGGAAAGTAACGATTTACTCAGTGAAAGCCAATGCGGCTTTAGGAAAAGATAAGCCACGCTTGATAATTTGTCTATTTTACATGCTCTCACAGACTACATGAATCACGAAAGAGGAAACTATACTGTGCTTCTATCGACTTTGACTTCCGGAAGGCATTCGATAAAGAATAGAAAGGTGGTCTATGGCAAAAATTAATCAGATATGGAATAAAAGGTAAAATTTTCAATGTCATACGTAACATGTACACAAATATTAGATGTGTGAAATTTGATAATAACATCTCATCCGACTAATCGTAAGACAAGTGTAAGGTAAGGAGAGAATTTATCCCATATTTTATTTTCATTGTTTATGAATGACCTGGAAGATTTCCTTTTAGAAAAAGTAGAAGGTATTCGCATCGCCAGTGATGTAGATAATCTACTGGTACATATATGATTGTCTTGCTATATGAGGATGATACTATTATTGTAGCACAAAGCCCTGCAAGGCCCTTTCAGAGTATTGCCATATCGGGAAACTTGACATTAATATAAATAAAACCAAAAAAAATTGTTTTTGGTTCCAGAAAATGTGATCATGACTTTCTCATTACCGGTAAAAACATCATAAAAATTGTTGATATGTACAAATATCTTGGTATTATTTTAAGGAAAACTGAATCATTTGTTTATGCTATCAAATGCATAGTCGAGCAGCCAGGTAAAGCATATAAGAAAGGAAACTTATGTCTTCCTAATGACTGTCAGCTTCGTCTTTTTGACCAAACTGTTTTACGTTTATTACTGTATGATTGTGAGATTTGGGGATTTGGTAATATTGGTGTTATTGAAATGTTACAGGCAAATGTTCTTAAACATATATTTGGAGTCAGAAAAAGTACCCCTCATTTTATGTTGTACGGCGAGCTTAGTAGATACACGCTTATACGAAATATACAGAAGAGAATGTTGACCTTCTGGTCCAGGTTAATTCAGGGTAAGACATCCAAATTGTAATACTTGTTCTATAAACTTTTATATGAAGCTATGTATCTGGAAGTTTTATGAGTAAATGGATGAATTTCATAAAATTATCTTCAGATGAGTTGTGACGCAGTGATATTTGACTACCGTGAGCAACTCGTCGAAAGACACTAATTAGTTAGCCTTCAAAACTGTTATAAATCTAGAAAATTATCTGTTCTTTTTACCACCTAGAATATATTATTCATTGGTAAAATATAAACTATGTGATCACAAGTTGCCAATAGAATTCGGAGGATGGACCATAGAATATGTACACTGTGTAACTCTAAGGTAATTAGAGGCGAACGTCATATATTCCACTTTTGCTACTTTGACCAAATTAGAAGCCACAATATTTCAAAGTATTACTTAACAGGCGACCTTGACAATAACTATTCCGAGCTCTTCAGCGCAAACCATTTTAAAACACTGTAAAAGTTAAGCTTGTTTATTTCAGCTATCATGAATTTTTTTCCCGTCGTACAGTAAGATTAACCGAGTTTGATACTGTATTCTTATACCATATGTATTTGGTGAATACTTCCTGATTAAGTGCCCGTAAGTGTCAAAATGTATATATTTAGCAAAAAGCAACTTCAAAACGGATTCAAGTATGGAGACATTTAACTGTGTGTAAAATGTATATATATATACATGTATAAAGTAGAAGTATGTTTCATAGAGTGTATTTATGCATATAAGTAAATTAAACGCATACAATCTGTCTTTGTGCGTTGTAAAATACTGAACGAAAAACCTGTGTAAACTATATGTATATTCCATTTGTGTGCATGCATCTATATGCGTTATTATATGACTGTAACCACTGTATAGTGATAAATGACCATCTCCGCACGAAATGTTTATACGTAGTTTCACCACCTATGTCACAAATTGTGACCAGTGTGGAAATAAAGTTGAAGTTGAAGTTAAATTGAGTTTGAGTGGTTACCTAGCAGCTTGTCGTTGTCTGTCAGAGAATCCCCGAATGAAAACAGCGCAAAGAAATTTAGATGCCTACACGTTCTGTCAAACCGGATATTCTTGTCAGGGAATCAACGGAAGGAGATACGTCCTATCAAACCGGATACCTGTAGCTATCGGACCACAGTCATTATGTATGGATATACATAGCCTTATGATTCACACTAGAAGAAAGGAGTAGGTTAATGCAAAACGACAACACGATTTTAATTCAACTGCACTTCCGGGAAAATCCCGCCGTGCAAATAAACATGTCAAGGACTTTTAACAATCAAGAAAATATGAAAATTTGCCAATTCTGATAGAGATCTAGCTCCTCCTAACAAATGACGTGATCGTGGAAGATGTATATAAATAGTACCCACATCTATATCGTTCAGAACTCACTGATCATATCTACCTAGACAGCCCGCTAAAATTGTCCTTTCATCGTGGGAAAAACTGTAAGTATTTTCCGAGTATATTGTGTAACTACAGGTAGTCATTATCTTGACAAGTCTTTCAGTGATTTCCTATATATACACACATGTATGTTGGACCATACATGTTTAGCACTACAATATACAGTTTAGCTCAAAACTCTACATTTTGTGTATTTTTATTTCTTTTATATACATGTATATGGGGTGAGTGACTGAGTGCATAGAATGTAACGTCGCTTTCAACATTATTTCAGTCATATAGCGATGAACCATCTAAGCACCACTCAGCCAAGTTGTGTTCCCGCTACTTCAAGAGGAAATCTCTGAAGCAGTATGGAGTCAGACACCCTTCATCCACCCTATAAACACTGAGGACAGCACACAAGACACATACAGGACGCTTACATGGTGCAACAAAGACACGTGATATTACAGTGCTAGACATCACATAATCAAGTTCCTAAATGTATACGTAAAATCCATGAACATTTTAAGATGATAAATAAACAAAAATATTGTAAACTATTCGTATGCCGTTAATATACCTTTCAAAACATGAGCAGCAGTTTCATTGAGACGGCATGATATCAACCTTTGTTTTTATTCGCTATTCGGTCAAAGGCATGCGTATTAAAAATCTAAGGTGTGAATTCTCTGTCTTTTTCTCGCGACATTTATTGCCTATACCTCGCCTCCAAGTGCAGTAAGAGTATAGCGAGTATAATGGGTGAAATTCCCCAAATAACGTGCCGGTAAGGTAGAAGTTGAGAATAAAACATTACAAATGAAATAGTTCATCACTGCCTTAGTGACAATAACTGTGTGATAATTTTCCGATGTTTAGTTTTAGAGATGGTAGAATATCGTATAACTGAGGCTTAGGATTGGACTAGGGGCTGGTCCGTTACTAATTATACTGTGATCATATGAATATTAATCAATATACCCTTCCTCAAATAGTAGCATCTTTAAGGGTGCCACTTAGAGATACTCGTGTTGGACGGTCAATACTTGGATGGGTGACCGGGTGCTGTACTGGCTGGGCTGATCGGTGTCCAGGGTAATAGGAACTGTGAGCACTCTCGTGTTCTGGCACATGTAGGCACCGTCGTGATATGACTGAAACAACGTTGAAAACGACGTTAAACTCTACTACTCACTCACTCAATTACTCGTGTTGGAAGGGCTTTTTGTCTGATACTGATGATTATTCGCAAAAATGTGAAAAGTGAATAGAACACATCAAAACTAACTTCTGTTAAAACAGCTTGATTTATCTACCATACGGCCTCCGGGGTGTTTAGTGATGACAGTTACGGGGTGTGATTCATCACATTCCAGGATGTGACACATCTTAGATCGCCTTGGTCAGGCAGGGTTTAGGCTATAGCGCCTTCAGTCCGGAGGTCCCGATATCCTACCACGGTTTAACGTCCCATTGATCCCAAGTGGCCTCAATACGGAACATTGTTGTCACAGCCCCTATGCTGTTATAGGAGGGAAAAGTTTTAATTGGGCTGAATTGACAGAAGATCAGGCGAAGTTTCATGAGTAAATGCATGAATTTCATAAAATTATCTTTAGATGAGTTGGGATGTAGTGATATTTGGCTACACCACAGTGTCGGGAACATACTCTGGTTCGCCATGTACCTCGAACAGTTGCAACAAGATCAGTATCAGCAGACGTGCTTGGCCAGGCATCGTGAGCAACTCGTCGAAAGACACTGATTACTTAGTCTTCAAAAATGTTATCAATCTCTACAATCATCTGTACATATTACCACCTAGAATATATTTTTCATTGGCAAAATATAGATTAGGATTCGTTTAAGTATCATATTTGAACGCAGGGATAATATGCGTACATGAAACAGAAACTAAATATTTGCAAGAGATGAAAATTATGTGTATTCCTATATACATGTATAAGCATGGGACAGTTTGAGTATAATAATACAACGGAGCTTGTTTAATATGAATTTCAGGTAGTGAAATGTGGATCATTCCGCAAGCATTCGTCCTTGGCATAGTGCTTCTGCAAGGTAAGCTAAAGATTGTTTTATTTTGTTATAGATTTATGTCCCATGTTTCAAGGTTCCAGTGTGCAGTATGCCTCTTTTAACCTGACGTAGGCCAGATACCAGTGTTTGCATGCATACACTGAATGTAGTATATATTTTAAGCAGTTAATGATGTGAATGTTGTTGGTGCTGTTGTATTATTCCTCCATTATTTGAGCAAATACTGGGAAATATTTCAACGAAAGCTTTCGCCCCAACCATTCAAATATAAACTATCAAACAATTTCTAGAATTAATGAATGGAAAATATATTTTATGGCTAATATGCAAAAGAAAAATTGGAAACATATTGGAATTTGTCCAAAGAGTGTACTCCCAAGGTAAGAAAGATTGTAAAGGTGGCTATTCTTTGCTAGTCAAAAACAACATAAGCTCAAAGAGTCAGGAAAAGTACGATATCGTGTCTGCCGAGGAAAAGAAATTTATTTATATGGTACCATTCATGTGTTGCAAAAATACAAAATTACAATGGCTGCAATACAGAATAAATCATCGTATTCTAGCAACCAAAAATGATGAGGATACATGCACTTTCTGTAAACAGCAGGCTAAAACAATCGAGCATTTATTCTACGACTGTAAAATTGTTGCTCAGTTAATGGAGTCCTTAAGGATTTGCAGTGCAATTAGTTCCTTTACTTGTGTCAATGTTATACATAATGATTGTGTATGCATGAAGCACAACAATACAGTGAAACCCTTACCATAATTGAATTATAAATGTTGGTCAATCTGCACAATATGAATTAAGCTCATGTAAAATACAGAAAAAAAGGAAAGTTGCCATACAAATATTGGCACAGATAATTAATTTTAAACCATACATTTGACAATGAATTTTAAACAATTTCCCAAATTTATCTCTATGTACCAGTAACCAAGATAACTTTGTGAAATTGTTCAAAATTCATTGTCAGCTGTATGGTTTAAAATTAATCGTCTATGTCAATATTTGTATGGAAACCTCCCTCTTTATGTATTTTGCAGCAGCTTAATCTGTATTGTATAACACTAAGATTGACCGAACGCGACAGCCTATGGTAAGCATTTCTCTTTATTGTCGGCTTCATGCTTGTCTTCTCAGTTTGTAACATTCACACAAGTCCAGGAACTAATCGCGCTGCACATGTAATGTCAGGGTTTTTTCAAAATACTCTGTAACAACAACAGCAACATCACTCGCTTCACCAAACCCTTAAATAAGTGTTCAAGTTAGTTATTTTAGAAAATGCATGATATTTTACGATTACACAGCTATGGCGAAAACGTGTTTAGTGTGTCCCAGTATTTGCTGAAATAATGAAGAATAACATCCTGGACTTCGAGCTCAGATTTTAATAACAAAACAATACTCTCTCCATCCCCTTAAACCATTTTATGCAAGATTGAGACAACTGATTAACACCTTGAAGATGTACAGTATGCATATTCACCAGTTTCGACCAAATTCGCGACGTATTTGTGCTTTGCTCGTTATTATTAACTCTTCATATACAGATTATAAAACAATCAGTATTTACCCGGGGTTATACAGAGTGTCTTTACTTTTAGTTAATCAGAGAGTTGAAGTTTTTAAATCAGACATTTCTCTGTCAAAACTATTTTTATAACTCGCAAGAGGAAATCGAAATTAATTACGGTAAACAATAAAACTTCCTACTTTTCTCGTGCACTTGACTCATAGAAACGGAAAAATAGATATGATATCTTTTAACTATCGATATTTCCGTTTCTGATCAATCAGAGCGAGAAATGACATTCCCATAAGCAAAGGTTCAATCATTTGTAAAATAGATTTTAAGTTCTTCCGTTGGTAGATTCACTAACAACTCATCAGATTCGGTAACATTTCCTTCAGTAGAATCAGTAACACTCTAATTATAACTAGTGATCGGCTTTAGAATATATCCAATAACTTATATTAATATAGATTGAATGTAGTTCCTTGTTCAATGTATGCGATGCACTGATATCCACACTGGTCTTCCGAATATCCATCTTCCTTTGAAGAAAGCAATGTCAGCTAGTTCTTCTTCATACATTGATCATGTTGATGTTACACTCAAGGTTCCTCAAGGTTCCCCACGCTGGAGGGTTCTATAAACGAGCACTCTATAGGCGGATTCACTTCCGCCTATCAACTTAGCACAGTCCTAAAATGTTCTATACAATTTCCCCCAGGTGCTCTGAAGCCGAGAGTGTATCTCCCTAAAAAAAAACTCGTTTCTATATATTTCAGCTGCATTATGTATGCCATCACGAGAGATTGTACAACTTGAAGACAGGATTACATTGGTTAACGCGAAGAAAACGGCGGCATCATCTCGAGAGGAATCTCGGTCAGTCAACGAACAGAGAGACGTCACAGGAGATGACATAAACGAACCATACCGTATGTCGTCTTTATGTTGCTTTCTTCCCTGACAAGTCAACACGAATCGTTACTCGAGTTAATATCACGATCAATTACCTCGGCCCCTAGCTGGAAAACGTCTTTCTATTGTTGACCCCATAATTCTCCGTGGATGAAGACTATCAATTGAATGTGGAATCTGCCATATTGTTAGGCAAGTTCCAAACCGTCGGGATCTGGAACAGAGAACAAGTATGGGGATTTGAACCAAAATGTTGCTCATAATGTATTTATAATATTATTTTAAAACAGAACGTTTTCGTAATTCAATATTTTGGTCATTTTTACTCTTCATATCGACAGAGGAATAAAGATCTACACGAAAGATTCTTCGATCCGTAGAGGTCCATTATTTTATTCACTTGCGTATTAATTACAGAGAGTGGAGCTCTGGTAGGAGTTGCTGTAGATCCAGAATTTAACACTGTCGATGTCAACAACACTGGTGTTGGTCCCTACAGACAAAAACGAGGATGGGGTTCCGTTATATGTAAGTTACAGAGAGCTACTTACCATACCGTCAGAAAATTAGATTTCTAGTATATCTTATGTACAAAATATCCATTATATTAGTCTAGCTTATATTGTATTTGATACGAAACAACTATACTGACCAAATAAACAATTATACTGGCCAAATAAACAACTTTACTGGCCAAATAAACGTATTGCACAGATGATCACTCGATTGGTCGTATCTACACAAATTTTGCTTGAAGAATCTTCGAATATTAGTAAAAGAAATACGCTGACTTAAAGGCTTCGATCATTTCAGTTCGACGAGTGATTGCCTATACGTTTTCCTTGCTATTCTTATAAAATAATTCAATCACTTTGCAGTTGTAGGAGCCACTCTGGCTGTACGAGGAACCAGCGTGGGACTTAACTTGGCACAAGCAATTACAGGTAATTTTACAGCGAGGATTCACAATTTAACAGGTGCCTCGGAACAGTTGAGAAGTTCAGGGCATTCTGCATAGATTTGACATCTGGATCATAAAGTCAAAAAACATACCTTGCATTCAAATTGAAGTAGTTAATACCTTGCGCCCCCTCCCCCATCCACTCCCCCACCCCTCCACACGCACACCCAGCACAAACCCCGCCTACCGGCTATGCCAATTTCGTCTCCCGTCATAGGAAATTAAACAGACTCATTATGCAAACTCCCATCAGATGATGTGCAATAAGCAAAAAGTGACGCGTGCTTATTTGCGAAGCAGTCAGGGATATAATAGTAGGTCTGACACTGCAATCGGCCAACATGAGGCCGACTCAAAAGCGCTTCCAACGGGCTCATTCGAACATGTCCCCTTACATATACTCGGCCGGCTCATTCGAACATGTCCCCTTACAAACTCGGACCTGTCAATGCATATTACGAGTACGAAGTTTCATCCAATCAAAAGTACCCGAGACAAAGCCTATAAAAACTGACAATTTAAAACGGTGTGCTAGAAACGAACGTCGAGCTCCAAGGGAGAGGTATTTTAAAATCAACATTCAATCTGCTTGGATATCTACAACTAGATCGGCTATCGACATCCAGAGATATAACAACTCGGGAGAAGGCGATTACCACCCATTATACTCATATACACGGACTAACAGGCCCAAGTCCATCCTTGTCGAGATTTGATATGGCTGTGTTCACGCAGATGGACTCACTTGGATTACATGGAACGTCAGATAACGATTTGGCAAGTCAAATGGTTTTTCCTAACAGGTCCGATTTTTGTTTGTTGATAATTTCCACAATTTCATAGCAGTTTGAAGAATCAAATCCAATTCCCTGACGAGCATTCATTTATCAAACGAATTTCCGAATTGTTTCTAACTGTTGGAATGCATCCGGAGTCACTCTCAAATCGTGACTGATTGTTTAAACAGATTCGATATGCGGAGTGCACAGTACGGTCGCCTTCTACGCCTGCAATCAAATCACTGTTTTGTTATCGTCACTTGAACGATATTTATCTTCAGTTTTTTTTGTGCCAAAATTCAAAATATAGTAATCCACTTATTCCGTTTATATTTACATATGATTGCATGAAAGTGCTCCATTCCCTTTTTACACTAATAACAATTGCTTCCGATTTTCTTGAACATTTCTCTAGGTTCGTAATCTTCTTTTAGGCTATATACTCTTTTATATTTATCCTAATTTGTGTCTTCTCTATTTTATCCTGCAGGCGGATGTGTTTATTACTCCAGCATTTGCCGTGACAAACAGGCAATTGAAAGCATTGAAAGAGAAATACGAACATTAGCTGGCCAGTACGATCAGGAGTACATCCAATCAAAAGTGGCGTTCCTGGCACTGAGAACAGCCAACAACAACAACGCGTACGTTAGTTATTACATTAACAGCACGCTTAGGGCGGTTGAGGAGCTGAACGACACACAACAAAGTCTTTTAGATCAAATGGAAATAGAGCTGCCGGAGATATTCAAGATATTCCAAGCGTCTTCTCAGAACGTTTCGGCAGAAGTTTATCTGCAGTCACTTTTGGGTGAGGTAGAATTTTCTTTAGCGAATATCAGACAAACTTTATCAAATGAAAAACATAACATTCTTGTTGGACTAGCTATACAGTTTGGCCTCGAAGCAGTCGTTGGTCGTTTTGCGTTAAGTTATCAGAAAGCGTATAACCTACTCCGTAAATTAGAAAAGGAGGACATTCTATCCACAACGTACTTCAGTCTCCTATTCTCTTCTGATCCTACCGAAAGTGGAATAATGCTGGATCCGAATCATCCTTTGCGAGATGAACTGATCGAGGCAAAGCTTGCCGCTAATAAAGCCAAATCTGATTTCAAAATGGCGCCGAAAGTTCTAAAACAGATGCTTTCTACTACTTTCGTTGAAAATCCCAAACAGGTATTCAACGCTATAAAAAAGTGGAAGCGGATAAAAACCTGGGAAGGATTCAAGGGTAAATTTATGCACTCTATTAAAGGACCGTTAGGAAAGTTAAGAGCAGTTAAGAATTTTTTTGCAGACTCAAAATTTCGAAAATACAGCGTGTCAAAATTTCAGATCGGTTGGTCTGTTAAGATAATGTCTGGTATTGGTGTTCTATTTGACATCGTGTCACAAGCAGTAGCTGCAGCAAACTGGCGCATGGTCGCTGATCAGATCAGTGAATCGAGAAAGCAATACGAAGAATATAGAACAAACTTGAAGCTGGAGCTCTCAGAAATAGAGAACGAAAAGAGTAAAATAGATCAGGTTTGGGAAGATCTTATTGATACGTTCAGAAATATTTCTGTGACCTTCAGAGACTTTGTTCAAAATGCAACACAATATTCAAATTTCTCGGACGTTATTGGTAACCCGGGTCTCCCCGTGGATTTAAGCAACCCTCTATTCAACACCGATTTTGACAACTTGCATCGAGACACTCTAGAAGAGAAACAAAACGCTGTTATTGGCTTTCTGAAGGAAGTGGATAACAATTTAACGAGAGTTTCTGATCAATTACGAAGTCGTAAGACTCTGTACGAGGTTGTGTTAAGTGAGACAAATAACAGCAAACCAGTGATGGACATTCTGTCGTCAGCACAAACCGCCTTACGATATGATTCCTCCGATACCGTGAGAACTTACGGGGGGAGTCTTAAAGAGAAGGACATCGTGTGTTCGGTGGCCATACTTCGTCCGACTCGGACAGATTACGACTTTCTTCCCCTAGTCCCCTTCCGCCCAGCGTGTCGGGTTAATGAATCCACCTTTGATAACTTGAAACGCCTTGCGCAGGAGCAACAGGAGAAAGCTAAACTTTTCGAGTCGGTCGCGCGTTACGTGAGAATATTATCATTTGAATCGCTCGGGCTCGTTCAAGATTTGGTCATCAGCGACGTCGGAAACGGTAATGGTAGTAATATAAAAGAGGACGACATACTCTGTGCAATTGCTCACGAGTTTCCGGATAAAGAAAGTTATGATGGAAGGTCGCTGTTGTCCTATCGTTCCCGAGCAGAATGTAACCAAATTTAGCCGTCGGCAGCTTTGACGTGTGATCAGTAATTCTCATACAGTAAAGCCTGTTACGACCAAATTTTCCTTGTCCAGATTCCATGTATCCATAGCCGTCGGCACCTTTGACGTGTGATCAGTAATTCTCATACAGTAAAGCCTGTTATATACACATGTACGACCAAATTTTCCTTGTCCAGATTCCATGTATCCATAGCCGTCGGCACCTTTGACGTGTGATCAGTAATTCTCATACAGTAAAGCCTGTTATATACACATGTACGACCAAATTTTCCTTGTCCAGATTCCATGTATCCATAGCCGTCGGCACCTTTGACGTGTGATCAATAATTCTCATACAGTAAAGCCCGTTACACACGACCAAATTTTCCTTGTCCAGATTTCATGTATCCGTGTGAACGACTGCATGACCACACTTTTCTACGAGTTTACCGTTTGTCCAGTTTCTTGATCCTGTGTACCAGTAACCAGTTTTACACTCGAGTATAGAAGCATATCACTGCCTTTCACAACCGGGAACAGCATTTCATGTGGTGTGTTAGAAGGAAACACCGGGGCAATCTGGAAGAAAAAAATCATGATATTTGGTCTGTTTCTTGGGCTTTTGTTGGCCAGATGCAATTTTGCCGTATTTCTCATTACACACGCATCAGTTTACGTCGAACATTACAATATTGTCAAGGAAACCCTGGTAGTGTGTACCAGGCGTTAACAAATACAGCTTAGATAGATGTTCGGATAACCGTCTTATACTGAATATTCACTATGATAACTTCTATAACAGCTCATAAATATAGCTATACCAGCAACTGCATGACTCCTGGTTGTTATTTGTGTCATCAATGACTGAATAACATTATAAATAACAACAATGTGGTTTGACTATATTTCCCCCAGCTACAACTCAATGGTCACTGCAAGAAGGTCACACGGGCAAGGAAATATGCAATATAGTTTATTTCCCGAATCGTATGTAGCAGCAATTATTTGCGTCTTACCGTGCTTTTACCGAACGAACGTTCAATTACCTGCTCGAAATTGTCGTATCGGGCAACATTCGTTGCCATTTTGAGCATGTATGGACGACTTTCCTAAGAGATTCGTAGAATTTGAAACATGGCCGTGTAGCGCCATCTTCATACACAAGCCAATATCTACAAAATGTACCTCCACACTTCGAACTGAACTTAATATATTGAAGCATTCAAATTCGGAGGTATAAATTTCATCTACGAACCAGAGACGAACCAAGCAGAACATACCCACTGCTTCTCCCAATAGTTACGTTATTTCTCGTAAGTCGACCAATATAACGATGTCAATAACTCACTCGTATGACAGATTTGAAAATTGACGTTTCGTGTCTATTTAAACATTCCTTCGAAGACAACTGGTGGACTAATATATCCAGCCTAGATCGAAGTGTGAACGGATGGTTAGTCTGTACCTGCGAATACGGGCCATTATATTGCCCTGGATCAACGTGAG
The DNA here is from genome assembly GCA_036873755.1 of Hanleya hanleyi. Classification (NCBI taxonomy): domain Eukaryota; kingdom Metazoa; phylum Mollusca; class Polyplacophora; order Lepidopleurida; family Hanleyidae; genus Hanleya; species Hanleya hanleyi. The sequence continues at coordinate 112,328 of JAVTVY010036975.1, forward strand.
ACAACGATCATTAGGGACCAGTTAGGGCTACTAGCATAGAAGCGAGAGAAACATGATGTATTCAAATATAAGTATCGTGAACAATTCTCCTGTCTACACACTACAGTAATGGAATTTCAAGCTTGTAAACCAGTATGAGTGATGAATATTATAGTCTTGTATATAAATCAAATCAAATCAAATACTTTATTATATATACTTTATTTACAAATACTTTTTATTTGTGTATGTATATGTCAGTGAAACTTGTGTTTTGATGTATTCGAAAGGAAGGCATTATTGTATTGAATTTCTTTCATGATTAAACTTTATTTTTACTCAAGTAATGCGTTTTATTCTGTGTATGTAACACGCCTTTGATATGCATTACACCGGAATAGGCACAAATCACCTGGTGCTTACGCATGGACAAAAGCTTTACATGAATATTAAACACGTGACTCAGCTACAGTGGTTAGTTATGGCCATATATACCTAACTAGATACACTTTCAACTGTTGTTTTTTTTACTGATATAAAAGGACGGAAATTTTATCAATTCAAGGATTAAGTCACATACCGTTTATGTTCTCTCATCAAGTAAAATTCGATAGATTTTAGAAAGACAGAATTTATTTCACCCACCACCTCTCTTGTCCAAATCTTTATGGTTGACCGCGTTCTATATTCACCACTGTTCCATTGTTATAACTACTCTCTTGGCTAATGATACACAATTAACACTGAAAAGCGAAGATATGACAGAATCAAATCCCTCAACATGTGCACAGATCCTCCGCTTAACATTGAATGACTGGCAGGAGTATGCATATACTTCAGCTGCAATATCTAGTATGGATAAGGAGAAATCCACTTTGGATACCGTCAGGAGTGTGATCAAATAACTCCGATATACCAAAACATATCTACTTGTAAGATATGTCCTGTCCGATCTGTTTCAGACTTTTTTCGAGCAGCGATGTGTTACGCCATTTCAGAACGAAAAACCGAATAGATGAGCAAAGTACTTATTTTTTTTAAGCGATAATAAATCTACATCCAACTGTGAAGGATATTTAAAGACATTTCCTACATCTAGTAATGATTATCAATTTTTATTTTGCACACAATTTTATTATTGCTATCATTATCTATGAATGCATAATACATCCTAAATATTCAAATCTATACATTTGTGCAAATTATTTACATGCTCCATGCGCTGAACTTTATACTTAACCGAGGTAAAACAATATAAGACTGTAGGTCTGGTAAGACTGATATTTTCTAAATTCACAGCGGAGTTAACTCTAACCGAAAGTTTATATCCCAAACATGCCTATAATTTAACCGAGTTCATCAAATTACGAGCTGCGGACCATACCAAGCTCCAAAATCAGGACATTATCGTCCTGGCTATGAATACGTGTGGAAGCAAACATTGTGTCGATGTGAAAGTAATTAATTGACTGTACTAGCAGATTTATATTAACAAATATGTAGACGTGGATTCAGTGTGTGGAAAAGTACATGTAGATGTAGATCTGGAACTTCTCGGAGCTCACTGGAGCTCCCCGAAACCCTTCGGAGCTCTTCAACTCGCTGTGAAGCTCATAGGCTCTCCGGATATGGTTGGCGCTAGAAGACAAAATTTCACAAATAGCCCTCGGGTTAATTCGATTTAGTCCTAGGGCTAAATCGATCAATTGTAATACATTTTCCATACCCCGGATTATATTCATTTAGTTATCGGACTAAATGATTTAGTCCTCGGGTTGATTTGATCCAGTCCTGGACTGAATGATTCAACCCGCGGACTAGACGATTTAGCCCGCGGACTAAATGCAGTTAACCCTAGGTCTAATTCGATTCACTTAGGTCTAAATTGACCAATTATAATACATTTCCTAAACCTCGGGTTATATACATTTAGCTCTCGTACTAAACGATGCAGCCCTCGGGCTTCAATATTTAACCTCCGAAGTGATTGATTCAGTCCTCGGACTGAATGATTTAACCCGCGGACTAGATCATTTAACCCGCGGACTAAATGATTTAGCACGGGGGCTGAATTATTTAGCCCGAGGTCTGGATTGTTCAATCAATTGTGCGTTTCTAGACCGCATATTTCACAAGCCTGGAGTTAGGCAAATTAACAACCCTACACCAGTATTCCCGTTAATCTTGGCTTGTAGTGCCATGGGAATTCTGCCCAATTCTGCCCGTACAGCAGCATTACATGCCTTTTTGTTCAGCCCAAGAGTAAACTTGCAAAACTTGGTATGAACGCTTTCAATTGTGGAACATTCATGAATATCTCAACAGCCCAAATTTCGGATTTTTTTAAAGAATTGGTTTGACCACGCCATCAAAAATCTTTGTGTACATGTAGTGCTGTATAACTACCAGGCCTGGTACATTAAAGCCTATAAGGGAGCAGATTACCGCCGTAAAACCGATGATAGCTTATCCAGCTGCTCTCAATGCAAAGCAAACACAAGCAGGATAAATTCAGTATGCGTTTACACTTTACTGTTATCATGTCAAAGTGTTATTACTTGACAACTGGCAGTCATTTGGGGTCTGAGACTGACAGCCGAACAAATATGCAAGGATCAAAATGAACAAACACGCCAACTTTATACCACGTGGCCATCTTCTAATCTTGCTCTTGATTAATATGCGGTCTAGAAACGCACAATTGATTGGACAATCTAGCCCTCGGGCTAAATAATCCAGCCCTCGGACTAAATCATCTAGTCCGCGGGTTAAATCATTCAGTCCGAGGATTGATTCAATCACTCCGAGGGTTAAATATTCGAGCTCGAGGGCTAAATCGTTCAGTCCGAGAGCTAAATATATATAACCCGAGGTTTAGGAAATGTATCACAATTGGTCAATTTAGCCCTAACTAAATCGAATTAGACCTAGGATTAAATGCTTTTAGTCCGCGGGTTAAATAATCCGATCAAAGATTAATTCAGTCAGTCTGAGGGGTTAAATATTCAAGCCCGAGGGCTAAATCGTTCAGTCCCAGAGCTAAATGAATGTAATCCGGGGTTTAGGAATTGTATTACGATTGGTCGATTTAGTCCTAGGATTAAATCGAATTAGCCCTAGGATTAAATCGAATTAGCCCGAGGGCTATTTGTGAAATTTTGTCCACCAGCGCCAACCATATCCGGAGGCCCACGAATCTCTCGGGAGTTTTCCGGAGCTCCTCGAGTCTCAGAAAGCTAACTACTGAAGGGAGGTAACCATGCAAAATGGAGGTAACTCTACTTTAAAGTTATATCATGTCCATATATATGCTTGAAGAAACGTCATCACCGGAAGTGAGATAATCACAAGCATGTTCGATACCTTCATAAACCCTATAGTCTACCGGCGGATTCAGTCGGTACCACAACAGGCAAACGAGCATGCGTGCGATGAAGTCACTTGCGGTGATGGAGTCACTATCGCCAATGACTTCACCTCCGGCGATGACCTCACTTCTGACGATTGAGTCATTTTCGTCAATTATCAAGCTCGGACAAAAGAGTTTTTTTCATCAATATATGGTCATGATATAAACATTCAAGTAGTTACTTCCCTTTAGCATGGTATGCTTTATCGCTACCGAAGCAGTATAATCGCTGGAATGCATCGTACGATTGTTGCCAGCGATAGATTAATAAGTAGAAAAGAAATCTTTATTTCCTTATAGTTTTAGAGAGCAGTATAATCGCAAGAATTTATAGCTACACAAACTGGACCCTTCACGTTTAGACAGCAATGGTTACGCTACATTCAACGCCACTGGTATACCTTTCCCGAGCGGTAGAATCGTTAGAATAGATTCTTCGCTATTTGTCTGGGAGATTCAGTAGAATGGGAATCTTGTGACCCTTATACTTTACAGTCACAATATCTAGAAGAGATATCTGCACAAAACTCAACACTTTTCTTTTTCCCAACGCTAGAAGCGCTACAACGGGGAGCTCAACCCAACACTTTTTTTCTGAGCGGTAGAAACGCTAGAATGGGAAGCTAAACCCCTCACATTTAGACTGCGCTAGTTGTGATACTTTCCAATCTACAGGTAGAGTTTTCCCTGTCGTTAGAACTGCTAGGACGGACCCCTCACTTTTGACAGCGGCAGGATCGGTAGAATGAAAATCTCGTTGTGCAGTACAATCGCTGGAATGGATATCTGCAGATTTTACTGTTTGCAAGTTGTAGAAGTGCCGAATGGAAATTTGTCCAGTTTGGAAACGATCAGTAACGCTTGTATGGAGGAATGCACATGGACAAGTATCAAATTAAACGCAATATATCAAGAGCGGTGGAAAAAGTTGCCGGCGTACTGCCAAGAAGTCAAATGACGACAGAAGTGTATATACTGACTGTATAATTCTAAAAGATATAACATGAACCTAAACTGATCCGTGTGTTTTGTATCCCAGCCACTGAGCATCTTGAACGTCATGACCACACGGTCTCAAGCACCGGCTCAAGCGACATTAGATACAAATATTGAAGAGCAGTGATTTAATAGCCCTATCAATTCCTCTCATGAAAAATGATAAAATTTGTGACCGGTAGAAAGAAGAAACCGCCCAAACAAGGGGGGTTTAATAGAATGCAAGTTCTTATTCATAACGCATATCTGTGAGACCGAATGGCGACCAAACGTTTCATTCTCCACCATATTTACCAGCAACAGTACAACAATCTCAATGATTTGTATAGAGAGCAAACGTCCATCAGCAGAATCTCACCATATACAAGAGTGGTGTGAAAAAGCGTGGTTACAGAAAGTAATGTACATGTAGTCAAGTGTCAGAGCGGTGTTATGGAGGGAATGTACATTTAGCGGTGTAACCGCGAGGCTAGGGATTAGAATTAGGTCTCCTTTCTTAACACGCTGGGGATCATTTCAGGTATCAAACGAATCAAACGTCGACTTTATGACAAACGAGATGATTACAATTTCGACATCGTAAACTATCCCTTTCTAGACAGTAATATTCCAGTGGAATTTGCATATGGCGAATACATATCTCGCTTAGTAGCATTTGCTAGATCTTGTGTAAAATGTGACGATTTTAATCAGCGTCACAAAACATTGTTGAAGAAACTTATAAAACAGGGCTATTCCACCAAGCGCCTCCACTCAAAGTTTCTCAAATTTGGCGATACATATCGCATGCTGATAGCAAAATACGAACGTAGCGTGCAAGATCTATGGCGCTACGTTTCGTAACTTGTGTCTAATTCTGCTTAACCCGGGGCTAGGGGCCGTATGAACCCATGTACTTCAAGATCGTCATGGTGCTCATACGAACAGCCACAATCAAAGCGTGACTGAGATACATCATTCTTTAGTTGACGACTTTACAACGAATATTATGGATTAAGAATACTGATCAGCGATACGGATTTGATATTTTTGAAACATCATGATGTCTTGCCGGCATCATTGAAAACTGTTGACCGCTTCTCTCTTGCAGGAAACAAGCCTATGTTTATGTATACTATGATTGTCTTTTTGAATTTGGTGCTTATACTGTTATATGGAATATGGAATAGTTCTTTGGGTTATGGACGCGGATATTCTCTAATGGACGACGGCTGATTTATGAATGACGGACTAGACGCTTGTAATGAAAACATCTTCATCACTAAAGTGTATGACGCTTATGGGGGGATGTAGATGGAGGCAAGTATCAAAAGCGCGAATAGAGACAGTAATGTACGTATAGTCAAGTGTGAAAGCGTTGTTATGGAGAAATAAACACGTAGTTTAGTGACAAAGCGGTGTTGGAGAAGAATGTACATGCAGTCGAGAGTATCGTTGTTAGGAGAGGGGGCAAGGAGTGAGTGAGGGAGTGAATAAGATTTAACGTTGTTTTCAACATTTTTGCAGTCATATCACGACGGTGCCTAACATGTGTCAGGATACGAGAGTGTTCACAGTTCCTATTATCCTGGAAACTGATCAGCCCAGCCAGTACATCACCCATTCAAGTATTGACCGAGCTCAACGTTGCTTAACTTCGGTGGTCTGACCAGAACCGGTGTGCCCAACGTAATACGCCGTACCTGGAAGGAATGTACCTATAGTCAAGGGTTAAAGCGGCGTTAGGGATGAGTGTCAAAGCGGGGGCTTGCGGTTAAGTCGCCGCTTTTATCACACTAGGGCTCATTTCTTATATCAAAAGTATGTATTGAAACCGTTGTCCATCAAAGTGTATCGCGCTGATGGGGGATGTACACAATGACAAGTATCGAAAGCGGTAGGGAGAGAAGGTACAACAAGTCGATGATCGAACGGGTGTTCGGCAGAAATTGGCAAGCACTCGAGTGTCAAAGAGGTGATAGGGATGAATGCATAAGTAGTTGAGTGTCAAAGGGTGTTAGGATGGAATATCCATGCAGTCGAAAGTCACAGCGGTGATGTTGGGGAGGAATGCATAGTCGAGTGCCTACGCGGTGTTAGCGAAGAAAGCGGTTTTAGGAAGGAATGAGCATGTAGTCGATTGTCAATGCAATGTCAGTGAGGAATGCGCATGTGGTCGAGTGCCATATCCGTGGAACGGAGAAATTTACAGCTATTCGAGTGTCGAAACGGTGTTAGAAGGAATATACCTGTTCTCAAAGCGGTGTTGGAAAGAAACGCTAATGTATTCTAGTGTAAAAGCGGTGTAGACGAACGTTAAATCTGTGTGAGGGAGAAGTCAAAGTTGGGTTAAGGCTTATGGTTATGTCCCCTCTATTATCAACGTAAGGCTGATTTCAGTTACAAAAGTATGTAATAATAACGTTTTATCCATCAGATTGTAGTGAGTTTATAGAGGAAAGTTCATGGGGAGTGTCAAAGGGATGTTATGGAGGAATGTTCTTGTAGTCGAGTGTCAGCAGCGGTGATGGGGAGAAATGTACATGTAGTTTAGTGACAAAACGGTGTTAAGAAGGAAGGCGCTAGTAGTGGAGTGTCAAAGGGATGTTATGGAGGAATGTTCCTATAGTCGAATGTCAGTAGCGGTGTTGGAAAGAAATGTACATGGTATTGAGGTATGCAACGGTGTTAGGGAGGAACATTAGAGTAAGAGCCTCCTCTATTATCACGTTGTGGCTCATTTCGGGTATCAAAAGAATGTGGTGAGAACATTTTCTCCACCAAGCTACAGTGTGATTATAGAGCAATGTATATGAAGGAAAGTATCAAAAGCGCGACAAGACAGAGTATATATACGTGTAACAAGGGAGGAATGTACATCTAGTCAAGTGTCAAAGTGGAGTTAGGGAGGAACGTGCATGTAGTTGAGGGTCAAAGCGGATTCGGCTTCGGCCTTAGGTCGCCTATATTTTTGCCTTAAGACTCATTTCTACTATCAAAAGTATGTATTGAAACCATCGAAGTGTATCGCGCTTACCGAGGAATGTACACCTAGACATGTATCACAACAGTTAGGGCTATTAATGCACAAATATTCGATTGTCAAGGTGGTGTTAGGAATAATGCACAAGTAGTCGAGTGTCAAGTGCGTTTTAGGGAAGAATTCAGAAGTAGTCGAGTTTCAAGGTGCGTTAGAAACGAATGCCCATGTAGTCGAATGTCAAAGGAATATCATGTAGTCGATTATCAAAGGATTTACATATAGTCCTGTCCCAAAGACGTTTTATGAAGGAACGAGCATGTAGTCGAGTACCAAAGATGTGTTAGAAAAGTGCACATATGATCGAGTGTCAAAGCAGTGCTAGGGTGAAATGTACATGTAGCCGTGTGCCAAAGCGGAGTTCAGGAGGAACATACACGTAGTTAAGTGTGAAAGCGGTATCAAGCAGGAATGTACAAGTAGTGAACGTGGCGTGAACATCTATAATAAAGACGTTGCTGAGATATAAATCATCACAAGGATCAATTTGGGTGTTTATGATGTTTCTGGAAATATTCTTTGTTATATTTGTCAGTGGAGGCATACGGCTTGTCAATACACAGACATCTTTTTTCGCCGCCCTTGTTATGTTGCGTTTAATTTATTATGTTTACGGGTCTCTTCTGTTATCAGGTTAAGCTCATATCACCTATCAATTCCTGTAATGATAACGTTTTCGCCATCAAACCGAGGCGCGCTTATGGAGAAATGTACATGGATACAAGTATCAAAGCGTGATTTGGGAGATTAATGTACATGTTGTCGAATGTCACAATTTATATCGTGGAACGCGGTCCATTTTTCACACTTGCTCGGCCCCATTGGGACGTTTTGCAGCCATATGTTGTTGTTCTTTTTTTTTCGGGCGGTTGAAAGCTCACGCTTGCTCGGTCCTTTTGAACCGTACAGTAAATTTCTTTCGTCCGCGGTTCGAATAAAGGTTTTCGCCGACCAATGGCGGAGGTGGAGAGCTCGGCTGTGTCAAGCGTTTTTGACTGTTACCGAGCTGAAACGTTTCATGAGCTACTCACTACTTTCGTCGACATCGGAGCGTTTTGGTTCAAACTGGTAACCCTGTAAATCTTCATTTGTCTCTTCGTCAGACCTTGAAGTCAGGCTATCCTCCTTGTACGTCGCCATGTTTACATGTTTACTACGCTTTCTAACTCCACGAAGTAGAGAGCTCCGAGGTGATACAACGTCACTGCTTTGATGTGAGATAGCCAACATGGCGGCGGCCGGGGAACAATAATACAACGGAGATAACTTCTTTCCTACTCGGTGCAATAAAATCCCCAAAAATATTTGTTGCTGCTGTTTGATACTTTCAATGTAGTTCTTTCCCACAGAGCGCATGTTGCCTCAGCCTTTACGTTCACTTTTATGGACGACGGCTGAATTATGAATGACGGACCAGACGCTTATAATAAATAAATATTCACAGTACTAATTGCTACGAATGGGTATCCAGGCTGAATTAGTTGTATGTACATGTAGTGCAGGGTTTAAGGTATGCATAGTACCCATTATGCTGTCTGTCGAAGATTATGCAATTATTGATCTAACATGACCAGCTATAATGTAAAACAGCTCAGTTCTAGCAAATGCCCCTTTGAATTTGACGAATGGCATTTACCAAGTTGAGCAAGATTTCGGATAACTCCATATATCCGGTATCTTGAATTTCTCAATTATTTTTATAGCCGATGATCATACGAATACAGCCGAACTAGGCACATAAATAAACAGATCGATCTGTTCTGTGAATAGGCTTGGTTTTCAGAAATTGATACTTACAGCTTCATGTAATCAGAGTACCTTGAGTCTCGTATGAACACACAATGTCACCATTTTGAATTCAACAATTATATTCAAAGTTGAAGATTATGCCAGCAAAATAAAAATGGGCATAATTTGCTGGGCTACGGTGTAATTCTGTTCAATATAAAGTGATCGTAACCCCTCAAGTAAAGTTTACATCAAATTAAAGACCATTGGAAACAGTGTCTGAAAATAGTTTTGTCATTTTTTACGATTTTATTACACAGAATAAACTGCAAATAAAGCATGAGATTATATGGTGGTCTGTTGTGATCATATCTAGACCCGGTGACGTCACACTGCCTTAATACCATTTTTTAACTTTGTATGCACTTTCTAATACTTGACTCAAACTTAAAGGTGTGTATACTTTGAGTTTCAACACAGACCTACTGTTCCAATGTGCATGTTTCATCAAAATCGAGGAAATTAAATGCAAGATTCAAATTGACTTGGTGCTTATGAGTTACCATACAAAGTTAAGTACCTTTTGCTCGGTTATAAAAAAATCGTACAAATGAAGTAAAAATATATTTGGATAGAGTTGAAATTTGTCTTTCGTTTGAACTTCACTTCGTCGGAGGGGTTACTATCACTTTAAACAAGTTTGTATTTTGCCTAAATATAATGCCTTGCATTATACGAGTAACATGGAAAAAAAAGATGATTTTCCAAATGACTCCACTGTGAACTTAACCATCATTTTAAATCTGAATTTGAGCGATATGCAAGAGGAGACTAAGCAAATAGGCTCAAAATGGGCAAAGGGTATTTGGCTATGATGTGAGATGCTTCGATTTTGATAAATTTGCGCAATCAACTAAGAATAAAGCCTTGATCTATACGAGCAACATGGAAAAGCAGGAGTTTCAGACGACCCCACACGGCTGCCATATTGGATTTGACCATCATATTCTGATCTTCGGGATATGTAAATAGATTCAAAATAAGCACAAGATGTTAGGTTATGCTTAAAGATCCCACAGTTTTGATAAATTTGCCCAGTGTTCTATGCATTGAATTATACGAGCAACTTGAAAAATGATTTTCAGATTATTTCATGTGGACGCCAGTTTGAATTTGACCATCAAATCCTGATCTTAGGGATATGTACACAGCTTCACAATGGGCATGAAATATTAGGCTATGGTCAGAGATTCCTCAGTTTTGATAAATTTGCAAAATGAGGTAAGAGTAATGCCTTGAACTATGCGTACAACAGGAAAGAGTGTGATTTTCAGATGACCCCATATAGCCGCCAGTTTGAATTTGACCATCAAATCTTGATCTTAGGGATATGTGAATAGATTCAAAATGGACGTAAGAGTCCAGGTTATGCTTAAAGATCCTTCGGTTCTGATAAATTCGCCCAGGGATCTAAACATAATGCATTGAACAATACGAGCAACATGAAAAGGTAAGATTTTCAGATGACCTCATATGGACGCCAGTTTGAATTTGACTATCAAATCTTGACCTTAGGGATATGTATACAGCTTCAAAATGAGTGTAAGATATAGGCTATGGTCAGATATCCCTCAGTTTTGATAAATTTGCAAATGAGCTACGAGTAATGCCTTGAACTATGCGAGCAACAGGAAATAGTGTGATTTGTTTTTCAGATGACCCCATATGGCCGCCATTTTGAATACGACCATCGAATCTTAATCTTAGGGATATGTAAATAGATTCGAAATGGGCATAAGATGTCAGGCTATGCATAGAGATCCCTAGGTTTTCAAAAATTTGCTTGGGGATCTAAGGATAATATCTTGAACTACACGAGAAACATGAAAAAGTGTGATTCTCAGATTACTCCAATTGTCCTCCATTTTGATTTAAACCATCATGTTTCAAGCTGAAAATTAAACAAATAGATTCAAAATAGGCGTGAGCTAAGAATAATGCCTAGTACCAGAAAAAAACATGGTGGTTAATCACTAGAATTATGGAAACGGACTCAAAATTAGTACAACATAGTATTCCAAAACTTCGGAAAGACTTGGCTCTCGATTTTCAATCGTTCTGGTGACACCGCAGAGTTCGAAAGAGCCTTAAATTTCCGAACCCTGTATCACACACGCCAGAAACTCAAACACTACTTCAAATTCAGGAAGAAAAATTGACACCAAGAATTTTCTTGATCAGAACGGTCCAATCTCTAAGTAAAAGCACGTTGCCAAAAACTAACAAAAACGCTCAGACATATGACCCTACAACATTCATCTTAAAATTCACCCCGTAGATCTACTTTTAAATTGTTTTAAGGCCCATGACTTGGTCATCTTTGCATCTTATTTACGTTGAAATAACCTCAAAATGTCCACAAATTGCCAAAGATGTATTGATATCCATTCCTACCTTGAACCATACTGCATACAAAGTAATGAACAAACAGCACAATATATATGAAGTAAAACAGAATTTTCTCTAATTTTAAACCTCATTTGACTCCTAAAGTGGCCCAAAATGACCTCAATTCCAATAATTGATGAGTTAGCCATACCTCTTAAGAATACTGAGACGTCCTGCAGACACTTTTACACACCCTCTAGAGTAGATTCTTGGTATGTGCTTTAGAATAGGTTAACCAGAAGACTATTCTGTGAAGTCATGTGACGCAGTCAGTATGTCGGCACCTCTTCCCACTACCCTTATATGTGTTGTAATTTATACAGCTAAAAGTATGCCTTATAGCTATGGTAATGCACATATTTGTTGAGAATGCATTTCTTACGGATTCCAAAGTTTTAATTGTGTTCACTATAATTCTGTAGTTTGTGAAGATATTCGAATTTAAAAAAATAATTTAAAACAATGAACCCTATTTTTAAATCGATATTTATTAAAAAGTATTCAACTAATCGTAACTTACTTCATCATTTCCTGTAGAAGACAACTCCAACAGGAAATCAATGTCTCATTTTTGGAAATTTTGGTCTATTTTTTATTTCATTGAAATTTAATTCAAGTTCGAAGTTCAAAACTGCGAGTTGCGCGAATTTGTAAAGAATTATTCCATTAAATGTCAATAGAATGAGAACTAAATCAAAATTGATAAAACTGAGACATGGATTTCCTGTTGGAGTTGTCTTCTACAGGAAATGATGAAGTAAGTTACAATAAGCTGAATATTTTTTTCAAAATAGCATTTTGAAAAGTTGAATTAAATTTTATATTATTTTTTTTTAAACCTTCACAGCCTACAGATTTACATCGAACAAATTTATATATTTAAAATGGTTAAGAAATGCGCTTTCAACAAATATATACATTACCTTAGCTATGAGGCATACTTTTAGCTGTATAAAGACAATTCCTAGAGGGGTGTAAAAGTGTGTGCAGGAGGCCAAAGTGACTTTATAAATGTATCATTTTATACCAGATGTATGCCGTCGTTTATTAGTAGTGAAACAAACTGTGAATTGCGTGGGTCGAAACAAGATAGTGTGATTATGTGACGAGTTCAATCACTTCGTAAACATTTACTGCTGAAGCTGGTTAAGTTGTTATCAGCTAGCATCTTCGCTAAGTGTTTTCTAGTCTAGTTTGCGTTCCAGCGATTCTAGTGCTCAACAGAAAAGTATACACTTTAAAGTGGCGGAACTAGCGCCAGGTTTTCAAGAAGTATAGACATAGGCACAATCAAATTGTATTTTGAGTCGATACGATAGTGAACATTGTAACACTAGCTCAGATGAGCTATTAAATCGACCAGGGCTAATAAAAATAAACATTTGGGATACAAAATATACATCAAAGTGATAAAATTACCTACAATCGGAATATGTACAATTGGCGCAGTTCCATTCTTTTAAAAATGTTTATATTTTCACATATATCTCGAAAATCTTTTAGTTTAGAGGCAGAGTCCGGATTTATCCACTTTCGTTAAACCGGAGAGAGTGATAGCAACCACCATGCTTAATCAATCCCGAGGGTCTGCTGATAACCCCTAGGCTTGTTGTCACTTCCTCAGACCGCGCGGGGGTCATACAGGGGTCATCAAGTGCACATGGGGTCATTTTGGGGACAAATAAATAGGAAAATGACATGAACAAATGGTATACATATTTTCTGACTTTCCCTTGACATGAAGACTTGATAGATGCAGCGTATACAAGACGATAGGTATATCTGTGAAGTTGTTTCAACAATTACTGGATGATACGCCACCTGGGGAATCATAAATCTTCTACTGCAGTCGGCGTTAGTGCGTTATCTTTGCAAAAATTGCATAAAGTCATTTATTTGACTAAAGAGTGAAATGGACGATGGGGCGCTAATTGGTTTGGTTTTCATATACGTAATATAAATCAAAATGAAATTAGTATTGCTATTGTACAATCTTTAGACAGGATTATCTACCCCTGCTTCACAGTTCATCGATCATTCCTTGTCGATGCCGAGCCATAGTCACCACGTGCCCGCTGCAACTATCAAACATCTGACGTCCATTGTCTATAGTTTAAATCGTTGGCGGATCGATATACAGGATCAGGACAGAAGGAAGATAACCTTATATAAAATATGTTAATTCAAATAGATGAACAGATGGAGCTGTTAATATTTGAGATTTTGATGATGGAACAGATGGCACTACGATGTTAAGGGCTATTTCAAATGCACGAAAAGTGCACTGTTCCCTAAAGCATCAACACTTTGGTAGTCTGTATTTCTGTTCCATATTTTCATGTTCTAAATAAATAATGTTGGAGGAAAAAAGATTGAACCAGTGGTGGTTCTGTCAATAAAGAGAAGTCGTTTGAGCGAAACCAGATGGGATTGTTGCTTGATTTGCCAGAAGAGTAATGCTCACATACAGCAGGGATCCCCAGTGGGTATTATAAAAGTTAATAAGGCTATTTTGGCACGTGTTCAGTGTCATGATGATACAAACGGGGATATGTTGAAGCGGTTAAGAGTTCACACTGAACAGCTTGAGAACAAAGATCCAAAATGGCACACAAAGATTTTCTGCATCTTTTTGCAATAAAACAAATATTGCTAGGATTCAAAAGCGTAGCAACTTAGTGGCTTGTGCAGAAACATGCAAGCAGTCTGGTAGCAACATTGTTTCGAGAAGTGAAGTTCCAGGTGTACAGTGGGATAGGTGAGTTTTTTTGTCAAAAGAGAAAACACATAAGGGAAACTCTTCATCAGGTTTTAACAACAGACGGGGAAAAGTTTGATAGAAATCTTCATTGCAAAATTGCCCAGATTTAATAGCGTATGAAGTTAAGTACCATCTCAGCTGTTTAATGAAATGGACAAGTGATTTTGTTGGAAATGACGATACAAACGCTACAGACTCTGCAGGTGGTTCAGATGGTATTTTTGGGGATGCATTCGCTAAACTTGTAGTTGAAATTGAGGATGCCTTTCGGGGGTGGGCATATCTACGTACGAGGTACGAGCACTTGCTCTTTTCTGGTGGGTTTCAAGGAATTTTTACTTTACAGAAGTTGAAAGAAAAGCTATGTCGTCACTTCGGGACAAGAATTAATTTTGTTCGTCCACTTGATCAGACACAGTTGCTGCTCGTTTTCCCATCTGTGCCAGCTGAAATTGCTGTATTGGCCGTTAACACGGCAAGCGCCGAATTAAAAGATTCGCTGGAGAGAGACATGTTGTTTGATTCTTTCTGTGGTAATGAAAAAGTGTTTTGTCAGGGCGATTAAGGTCGTGGCTGCGAGAATAAGATCGGATATTGAGAAGGCACCAGCACATAGCACTGGAATATCTCGATGAACATCACCCAAGCTAGTTCCGTCGTTCCCGATAGTCTCTATCTATTACTTCAGCTTGTAATGCAAGGTTGTGAGGAGTCAAAGGAGGCAGATTCTGAAACTCAGAGGTCTCGAATCCTCAGCATTGCACAGGATGTAACATTTGCGGCCACCGATGGGAAAAGTTGACTCCAAAACATATAGGTCTCGGATTAGCGGTACATCAAGCTACGCGGCCTAAGTCTCTCTTGCAACTCCTGAATAAATGTGGACACACCGTCAGTTACGAAAGAGTTGAACGATTAGGCACGGTTACCGCCCAGCGCCAAATAGATAGATTCGTCAATAATCAGTACAATTTTGTACCTGAGAACCTTGTTTCTGGACGGTTTGTGCAGTTTGCTGGAGGTAACATTGATATATTAGAAGAAACACTTGATGGAAAAGGGACTTTTCATAGGACACAAATAGCAGCGATTCAAAGGGGACTTTCGGATCCTGTACATCAGCCAGGTAAATTTACTCTCACCCAGTCCAGAGTGTTAAGAACAATACCAGAGGAGCTCTACAAAATAAAACCCTCTGGACTCAATGTAAATATGAAACCTGAAGCAATCTTTCCAATGAACCAAGCCCAGATCTAGTTATTTTCAATGATAATCCCAGTTTGACGAACTCTAAAGATCTGGTCTGGTTGATAAGTCGGGATCAGTGTACAAATACAGGGGATCAGCTTCTTCCTGGATGGACTACATTCAATCAGAAAATTTCAGGGATTTCCGCTCCAGTAACGACAGTTGGATATATGCCGATCATTCCAGCTCCAGCTACGGAATACGATACTGTGTGGACCCTGATCTCCCTATGTCAAGGGATATCCAAGTTCTTAAACCAGAGGCATACTGTTCTGGCACTTGATGAAGACATATACTACAAGGCCAAAGAGTTATCCTGGAAACATGCTGACGATTGTCAAAATCTTGTTCTTCGCCTTGGTAGTTTTCACATTGCCTTGAATTTTCTTCGAGCCATTGGCCAACAATACGAAGAAAGCGGTCTCAGTTATGTTCTCATTGAATCCGAGATTTATGGGGAATCCACAGTTTCGAACATTTTGTCTGGAAAGCATTCAAACAAAGCTGTTAGGTGTCACAAGTTATTGTATGAGGCTCTTTGGCGGATTTATTGGCAAAAGTTTTTGAAATGGTTGCATGAAAATCTGCGGCCTTGTGATGACAGAGTGAGAGAAGTGAGAGAAAACCAAGATCAACCAAGTTTCCACAGACATGGCGCTTGATCACATCAACAAACTCGGAGAGATTGCTGGTGGTGTTGTGGGCATCACCCGAAGAGACACGGCACGTGACAAATGGTGCCTGACATATGCCTGAACAGAGCTCATTTAGCGGAGGATACTAAAACAATGTTTGGTTTGTCGGGAAAATTGAATGTCGATCAAAATGAAGCGGGCAAATATAGAATGCAACGCGATGAGGCAGATGTGAAGCACTTGGTTGATCAGTTTACCAGATTTCAAGTGTTTGACCAAGATGGCTCTGAGTTGTTCTGCATATCAACGAAGATGTAGCGCCTAAAGATGTTGCAGAAAATTTGCTACAAGCTGAGGAAATTGGCGAGAAATTAGTGAAGCAGTTTATTCACGATCGACTGTCTGGTGATGAAACAAACAAACGTGGTTTCTATGATCGTTTATCCAAGCAAAACTTGAACATTTTTGTGAAGATGTCTCTCTATAAACCCGTAGCTAAAGAAAAGCAACATATGAATGTGAAGTCGGATCGGGACAACTTTCGAAGGCTCCTCGTAGCCGCAGAGGGTGGAAGGACAATACATCTAGAATAAATGTTACAATTCGAACTAACCAGCACTCCATACTCATTATCCAATGCCGATGGCACCATGCGTCCCACTGACAAGTCCGCACTGGCTCATATATTGGAGGAATCTCACACCCGTCAAGAACTGTCGGATATGGGCTCGCAAAAGACATTTTATCATCGATGGTATGGCATTGGTACAACGTATCCGGAAGCACAAAGGTGGGAAAACCTTCGGGGACATTGCAGATGTGTTTGTTCGTGTTGTACGTGGTCATTTTAGCGACAGCTGTTCAAGAATTGATGTTGCATTTGATCACTATGTGTCAAGCTCTGTTAAAGGGTGCACAAGAACAAAAAGGTCTGCTAAACATCATTGGCCAATTCGTAGAAAAGTAGAGCACAGAGATGTCCCCCTCCCAAATCAATGGAATGCTTTCATTGACCTTCCGTAAAACAAATCTGACCTTACAAATTTCCTATCTCGAGAGCTAATGAGACAATCAGAATCATTATCGGGAGGGAAAACGGCCATTGTGGCAGGCGACTTTGGGGATATTACCCAGACTGCTTCGTCTGATGGTGGTGTAACCGAGTCGTTGAATTCGACTCATGAAGAGGCGGATACACGGATTATTATTCATGCTGTTGACGTTATTCGTTGTGGATTTCAGAGACTCCTCGTGTATTGTAGAGATACAGATGTTCTCGTTCTCCTTGTCCATTTCTATGCCACAATTGGTACGTCTTTACTGTGGATGTGTGCGGGAACTAAGACCAAGCCAAAATACATTCCCATTCACAGCATAAGCCAAGGCCTCCCATTGGCGATATGCGCCAATCTCACGGCATTTCACGCAGTTACAGATTGCGATACAACCAGCCAGTTTTCTGGACGTGGAAAGAAAACGGCTTGGGCTGTATTTCTACAGGATCCCACGCTTTTGTCTGGTATTGGGAGGGATGATCCGATCGAACAAATACATTTAAATGCGGAAAAATTCGTTATCATGCATTACTCTTCATCATCGGAATTATCGTCAGTGAATGCTCTTCGCGCTTCCATGTTCAGACGTAAGAAACCAGAAGCATTGCCGCCAACAAAGGATAAATTAGAACTCCATATCAGACGTGCTCATCTGCAAGCAACCATCTGGTATTCGGCGAAAATCTCACAGCCGATTCCTCTTTCACCACAAAAATTTGGATGGAAGCGTGACAGTGATGGGTCACTGCAACCGCGGTGGATTAGCAAAGAACCTCTTCCAGCAGCTTGTCCTGAACTACGGAATTGTAACTGTAAGACACAATGTAAGCGGAGGACATGCTGTTGCATGAATAATGGCTTTGGTTATATTGGCGCATGTGGCTGCTACGGACAAACGTGTTATAACCCTCACACTGCCCTGAGTCAGACGTTGATGGAGGGGTTCGGATAACGACATTTAGAGTAGCCTTTGCGTGTAACCGATGACCTTTTTAAGTTATCTGCATAGTCAAGTGGATTTCAAGATATACATATTCGGTTATTTATGTTGTTAGGAAGATATTAGGCAACGTACTATGGAAATGTGATTATGGTACTGTGAAGCAGAGTGCCTGGTGACTTTTCTGCGGGTGTTACATGATCTTGACATTGGAGACTTGACCTTCTTCAAAGTTATATCTAAGGTATGTTGATAGGCTTTAATGTATTAAAACTGAAGTGAAATAAATGGTGAAGGCATAGCAGCATGAGTAATCTGTAAACACGTCCGAAAATTTTTCCAATTTTCCAATGGTGGTGTACTCATTGAACCAGTACTGAGAAACCTCAATTCGCAAGAAGTTCTAGCAAATCTCCAGAGTAAATTCGTCATAGTCCCAGCAGACAAAGCTCCGAATAATATAATATTCATATGTAAATATTACTATTACCAGGTGCTGGTTAAAGAATTGAGTGTAGACATACCTTCATCAAATACGTCTACTTACTCCCAAACTGCATTTACTCTGGAAGATTTATTTAACAATCACAAAAGTTTCTCAGGGAAAGAGGTATTTGTCTTCCAACCAATCATAACGACATACCAAAACTATACTGGACTCCCAAAATGCATAAATCACCATACAAAGCTAGATTCATAGCTGGTTCTAGAAGCTGCACCACCAAGCTTCTTTCAACCCTATTGACGAAGGCCCTTCAGAAGATAAAAGCATTTTGGGAAAGGTATTGCGCCATTATTTCTAAGAACTCTGGCGTTGAATGTATGTGGATATTGAAAAACTCAAAATGTCTTACGGAAGAACTTGATGCTAAAGGTCACATACCGTACAGACATGTATCCACATGGGATTTCTCGACTCTCTATACTACAATCCCTCATCAGGACCTTATTGACCGTCTAAGTTCATTAATAGTATCTGTGTTCAAGAAAACTGATCGCATATATATTAATGTCGGAAGCCATAAAGCATTCTTTAGCTCTAATACATACAAGAGATATCATTCATGGGATGTTTCTTCGTTTATAGAGTTGCTTAATTTCTCATTAAAAGTATCTCTGTGAAATTTGGCAACACAATATATCAGCAGCATATAGGTATTCCAATGGGTACTAATTGTGCACCCCTGTTGGCTGACCTGTATCTGTTCTCTTATGAATATGACTATATGCAGGCGCTTTCAAAAACCGATCCATTCAAAGCCCGTTCCTTCTCATTCACCAAACGCTATATAGACGATCTTCTCGCTGTGGATAATCGCTATATAAATGACGCAGTGAAGGATATATATCCACCTTCACTGGATTTGAAGGAAACTACAGATAGCCCTACAGGCACATCATATTTAGATCTATATCTCTATAAAAATGAAGCGGGCATTCTCTCTCGTCGACTTTATGACAAAAGAGATGATTACAATTTCGACATCGTAAACTATCCCTCTCGTCGACTTTATGACAAAAGAGATGATTACAATTTCGACATCGTAAACTATCCCTTTCTGGACAGTAATATTCCAGTGGGACCTGCATATGGCGTATACATATCTCGCTTAGTAGCATTTGCTAGATCCTGTGTTAAATGTGACGATTTTAATCAACGTCACAAAACATTGGTGCAGAAACTTAAAAATCAGGGCTATTCCACCAAGCGCCTACACTCAAAGTTTCTCAAATTTGGCGATACATATCGCATGCTGATAGCAAAATACGAACGTAGCGTGCAAGATCTATGGCGCTACGTTTCGTAACTTGTGTCTAATTCCGCTTAACCCGGGGCTAGGGGCCGTATGAACCCATGTACTTCAAGATCCTCATGGTACTCATATGAACAGTCATAATCAAAGCGTGACTGAGATACATCTTTTTTTAGATGACGACTCTATAACGAATATTATGGATTAAGAATACTGATCAGCGATACGGATTTGATATTTTTGGAACATCATGATGTCTTGCCGGCATCATTGAAAACTGTTGACCGCTTCTCTCTTGAAGGAAACAAGCCTATGTTTATGTATACTATGATTGTATTTTTGAATTTGGTGCTAATACTGTTATATGGAAAATTGAATAGGTCTTTGGATTATGGACGCGGGTATTCTCTAATGGACGACGGCTGGATTATGAATGACGGACTAGACGCTTGTAATTATGTATGATGCACAAATGCATTTCAGCCTACTGAAGAAAGTCTGCTGCTTAAAGTGGAAACTTGTAGAGGTAACGGACGTCTTATCCGCAAATAGCAACACAAAATATAAAGCACTACTTAGATAGACCATGTGCGCAGTCGTTAAAAGTGAAAATGGTATATTTAATGCAATAGTGCACTTGATGACCCCTAGAATATGTTTGTGCGGGTGTAGGGGGAGACCACTACCCTGAAATATTTGGCACGATCAAGTCCTATAAAATTAAAGTGGTGGTTACTATTACTCTCTTGGGTTGAACGAAACTTAAAAATAAGGCCATTCTGGGAATCTGACCCTAGACTATTTAGGGATTTCATTCCAAAGTTTCGATGCAACATAAGTAAAAGAGCGTAAGCCCTATTATCTACATGTAGTTTCCTTAATTCTAGGTAAAATGAAATGATTATAAAATTATAGTCGGAGTGCATAAGTGTAAACATTAGGGATAAATCTTCGGGCCCTGAACGTGGGACATATACTGAGGGTTTTATGTTTAATGGAGAGAGCCTGGTATTTTTTCCATGTTAGCTTTTATTTCATCGTTTTCGAACAAGGTATTGATAATTTGATAATCTTGTGTGATTACTTTTATCATTTTTGTTTTTCGTCTGCATACGGGATCGTGTTGTCATCGCCAAAATTGTAGAGAGAACTAACAGTTTTACAGAAATAAATGTCTTTAGAAACATGTTGAATAGATGGGCCCCAAGGATCGAGTCCTGGGGACCACCATAATAATATGTGCCAATTTACTCACATTGTTGCCAATTTTAACCCTCTGCTTGCGAGTTTCAAGATAATTTTTAAATAGCACAATTGCTGTACCTGGTCGTGTCAATGTGTTAAAAAATTGTGCCTTTTTTTCGTGAAAGCATGAAATTTGTCATAAGGGAAATATCGTGGCTTGGGGAGCACTTCTAGATATGAAGCCCCTGCGAACTTTTCCTATGTAGGTCACAGCACAGGAGCACATATATTATATCTAGAATGCTGCACTGATTTATCTGTTTGGAAATATTTTTGTTGGTCAGTTGTCAGAATATTGATAAAAAAGGTCATAGCACAGAAACACATATATTTTTATCTATAATGCTGCCCTGATTTATCTGTTTGGAAATATTTTTGCTGATCAGTTGTTAGAATATTGAATATAAAATCCCATATCAATGTAAGACAAGTCATATAGCCTCTTGGATTTCAAGATGGCCGCTATCTGAGGCCACACAATTAACCACACAAAATATATACATTATTCCTTTTGATACACTGTCATTTCAGGGGTATAGCACGACTAATATGTCACACTAGCTATAGTGTAATACTGGCCACCCTGGATTTCCAAGACAGCAACCAAATATAAATTTGTGTATTCCCAGGAGAGCATTACCGGCCATCTCGTCTCTCATATTAGCCTACACCACCTGCTTGTATCAGATTGTGTTCATAACATCGGAATTTCCGATCCACATAATTACTAAATCATAATATGCCCTAGGATGCTCCATACGTGATCGATAGTCTTCAAGAATCTTCAAGTTGATGGAAGTGCAAGTTCTCAGCAGGGATAGACGTCTATGCATTCAGTACTATTACTATATATGATAATAGATTATATTGTGAATACACAATATACACTCTCCCTGCTGATACGATACTACAAACTGCATATAGCACCGTCTGCACCGTCTTGAAGATACGAATACCTGCCCACCTCATGTGAATAGAAACGCGTGGTCAGATAGAATAAAATAATCCAACGACGTTACTATAGACCACATTCGGAAAGTTGAATGCTATATCTTATTCGACTTTGAATTATCGTCGCTGATGAGCTCATGAAACTATAAAGCGAGAAAAAGTTTAATGATGCCGACAAGAGAACACGATTTTCATGTCTTTCAAACTCGATAGAAATTGTCAAAACACGCAAGGTGCCCAAACGACCCCTTGAGCTCCGTACTAGTTACAATACGAAACGTAATGCTAGTGATTTGCCTGCTATAGGATTTTAAAAGATGAGTGGTATTAATAACCAAATTCAATAAACCTTGAGTGAAGATAATAACCTAAAGCAACTTAGCTAGCTTTAGAAGTAAAGGTTTGCGAGGTGATTGAACTCACGACACCGACACACGCGATTCAGTTTACTTTAATACCACTAAACCAAGACATAAATCTGGATACAGATAGATACAAAATAATACATTTATACAGGGAATAACGTATACTTCATATGCCTTTGGACATATTTTGCTCAACACATATACGTCGACCCTGATAAAAAATGCATGGGCATAAGCTGAAATATGCGAAACATAGTAGGTTTATTTTAGCAATTGTATCTCGAGAGAAATTCTCAAGTTGAGGAGAGTATGTTTTTATGTGGTGTACAAATTTTGTTTTTATTTCGTTCACCTCAAATGAAGTCTGCTTGATATAGTGAATATCTTATCTCAGTAACCAAGATTCTCTCTCTCTCTCTATCAGCATGAATGGAACTCGAATATTTTTCTGGATTTCCACTTCTCGAATAAGTACATGTATTACCACAACGTTTCGCTGAGTATGTCTCTTTTGAAGTGAATCCACTTAGACACGTTATAAGCATATTCATCTCAACCTCCTGTTAAAAATATATTGGAAGTGCAAATCCAAAATGTTTTCTCGTGTTCAATAATGTTTTTCTTTCAATGTATGTCTTCACGTTTTCTTTACAAGAAAGCGTACTATACTAATTGACATGGCCTCGTGGAATAAAGCTCTATCATACAGAACCGTACTCGAGACCAATAAAAAAGTAACAATAATGGACAAAAAATCGCCCGAGTAGCACATCCCGACAAGACTACGTCAGCTAAGCTACCAAGGTAAATCTGTTCGCAATAGCTGGGAGATATAACCCTTACTATTCAACTGTGGAAATGTTTAGTTCTTCCGTTTAAGAGGTGGCGATAATACTCAGAGCAAAATTAATACACAGAGCAAAATAATGAAACGGTCATAAACAGCCGTGCCTCATGGCGGCCATCTTGAAAAATGACCTGTTAACCTAGTACAAGATGACGCCATATCTCATTGCTCTCCCAACTCCATGTCTAATTCCGTGTGAGCTTTCGTGCTTTATGAGAAATGTCAAATCCATTGAAAAATTCACACTACCTAGTTGACTATGTTTGCCGAATTTGCTTATGATCATTATCAATATAATTATTGTTACCCCTTAATTATTCAATATTGTAACGATCACACACTCTGGCCATCATATAATGTAATTGAAATACACTATAGTGATGCTCAGAACATGTACCGGTCAGGATAGCGGTTAAGTATACACTTCTCGGATATTTCAGTACTTTTTGGTACATCTCGGTATTTCTCAGTATGATACTTCGATATAACGTCTTGAATTCTGACACCACAGATATAGAGAGATATCTGAACTCATAGGATAGGATAGGTTGAACTTAAACTGCATAGATGAAGTTAACACCGTGTTCAAGTTTCAACATAATAAAGGTATGGTTTTATTCGCCATAGAAAACAAGATATATATATTGTATAACGTGACGTGGTGTGATGGCACGTGATGCAAACACTCGCATTAAACTGATCAAGTAACCTCTGTGTATATAATATAACACACGAACAACCTGTAACAGCATACGGGTGTTATGGATTTTATCACTGTACTACCCCGTAACTGCTTACGGGCATTACGGGTTTGTTATTAGTGAGGTGGCTTAGGGCCATATTTTGGGAAGATCGTGACACGCTGGACCAAAGCACGAAACTTGGCACACCCATCACTTGAGACATATAGAACAATATCAGAAGGGGTGCCCGTTACTCTGGGCTCTGTAATGCTCTCTGGCCCCCGAAAGGGCATCTGAGGGGCAATATTGCTATTCAAAGAATAGTTAGCCTCCCAACAGCTTTGTTGTTTTTATTATCCTTAAGGCTGGGAAGCTGAAACTTGCCACCCCGTATCACTGGTTCAAGCGCTACCAGAAAATGTCACAAAATCAAAGATGGCGGCCATGATGACCTCATTTTCCAAAAATAAGCCATTTGCTGACGATTTTTCGGGCCGATTTTTCCAATTTTTTATTTGCACAATTTTCTTCGCTGAAACTGCCTGGTTTATTAGTAAGTAATCATCTATTCGAGAGAAAAAACTTTTGAGTATTTTTACGAAAACAAAACACATTCATTTTGAAGGAATACGAGGAAAACAGAACTTTCCAGCTACATCCTAATATCATCCATTTTGAATTTACTCATTATGCTCTGCTCCGGGTATTATGATACATGCTCAAAATAACTTCAATATCATAAGCTATAACTGCGCTAAGTTACAGCTCTCAGCATTTCTTCATTTTGGAGCAACAGGGAAAAGTTCACAGAGAAGGAAGTGGAGTGGCTGAAACCACCTAAACCAATTAGGTTTACATAATCGCCTGTGTAAAAGGAAACAATCGCCGTTATCCATGTAAAACTTGACAATTCAGCTTTCCATCTCGTAAGAGGGGGAAAAAGATAGAAATGCTCAAGCCTGGCCAGGTTAGTTTTTCTGGGTATTCTTGCATTTACCAGGTTTACCCCATGTTGAGGCGATTACTCCATCAGACCGCCTCGATGCTCATCCATTAACATCCGATGAGTTATTTGTTTGAGCTGATCTGTCATCACAGCTCCCGAGCTAGCATATCTAATTCCGCTTAAGCCGGTGCTAGGGGCCGTGTGGATACTTCATTACCTCCACATGAACCGCTACAATAAAAGCGCGGCTGAAATACTAACGCTACTTCTGAGAATCCATCGTATTCTCGGGTCTGCATGTTTGGTGCCGATGGAAGCTTTCCTGCTGACTCATATGGTTGCTTTTTAGTCACCTGACGTTGTTAATTTCTCTCACCTCTTGCTTATCGCTTCAATTTCAATCTTCCACTTTCAAGTTTGAGAGATGAATAGCTGAATTAACAAGTGTTACACGGACCGGGGACTCGTGTTTAGCTCCACATGTCTCTGTGTGTTCATTTGTGGCCACAGTATATAACCACAGTTTTGGACGGGATGGTACGAAACTTCATCTGAAGAGTGTGAGGGTGAACCTAAACAGAAAAATTCCAAAAAGGGCATCTTAGGAGGCCGGGATTTGTTTTTCTGGAAGGCCGTGAAATTACGTCGGGATAGCTAAAAGAGCTATATGGTCAGAGAAGTTACTCTAAAACCAAGAAGAAATGAAAAGGGCATTTAACACCCATTGGGGACCGGGAACATGCAACATACAATTTACATGTTATAGCACTGGTCTATATATTGCCACTGGATGGCCACAGCTTTGGTCGAATGTTCATGGGACTTTGTCAGAATGGCTGTGAGATTACCAAGGGTCCTACAATCTTTTTTTTTCAGTCAATAGGCTGTCAAACAATTTTAGGATAGCTAAATTCGGGATCTGAGAGAGTGATTGTAAAGTAAATTTAACGCCAATTGAAGGACAGGATATAGAATTAGAGGTGAATTGGGGATGACATCATGCACTTCGGAACGAGGCTATCGTTTGAGCGCCATTTTCGTCACTGTTGCAGACGACATATTACATTGAAATCAAGCTGGCGATGAGCACATATATGCCACTTGTTTGAAAGCTACTGTAGTTACTTGACAGAATCGTAGTGAATATAAACATCTCATTTGCGTAGTGGATACATGAGCCGTCAGCTGAAGTTTATGTATTTTGTGGAAAATGAGCCCACATGTGAGCGTCGTTGTTGTTGCCGATTACAGGTCAGTCAGTCAATTTTTTTTCAACACTCAAGTGTTTTGGCCTTAAAATATCCCTGAGATATATAGAATTATTATGATATATGAAATATGAATAGGCTCTGTGTTTAGGGCCTCCTCTAAGTGAGACCCCAAATGTGGGCCTTTTCACAGCAGTCTCCCAAGATGTTTCAGTATCGTGCTCCCTTATAGCTGAGGACGATTTTTTTTTTAATTTGAAAATATTTTTCAGATGCACAAAAAACCATGAAGAATATTTTTTCTCAATTCATTTTATTATTTTGGCCAGTCATATCTGCTTCTGCTATAGTATTTCAAGATATTTGAGAGCCTCGGTCAACTTTTCATAAAACAATCATTTGCAGCCTTGCATCATGTCTCTTTTATGGGTTTAGAAACACTTGAGTTCCCTCCCTTCCACTGTACAATTCTCGACTGTACCATTCTCAACCTCAATGACATTTTCAGATAGAAAATCCTTTATATCTAGTGCTTTGAATAATGACATCCATTCATTGCTACCAGGCTCACCCCTCCCCCCCCCCACCATTCCACTCGCCCCATGATTTTTGACTTAAACATGAACTTCATATCTGAGCAACATGTGAGCTTCATCTGCTTGTATCTAAATTTCAGATTTCCTTTCATAGTTCTGAATTTCTAATATGACCTTTTCAACATGGCAAAAGTGTACGACTCAGAGTTTACACAGACCGAGAGAGACTTTCTGCTTAGAAAACTAATTAGATTCATTCCTGATGAGCATGGTTGCCATGTATGGCATGGTACTAAAGACAAGGATTTATATCCTATAATTCGAGTTGATTTTCGGGGCAAGAAACAAGTATTTACTGCCCACAGACTTGCTTATTTTCTGGCCAATGACTGTTCATTTACTAACAAAACCTACAATGTGTCACATTTGTGTCACTGTAAGCTTTGTATAAATATTTCACATT
Source organism: Hanleya hanleyi (assembly GCA_036873755.1). Lineage (NCBI taxonomy): Eukaryota > Metazoa > Mollusca > Polyplacophora > Lepidopleurida > Hanleyidae > Hanleya > Hanleya hanleyi. Next base: position 139,544 of record JAVTVY010036975.1, read on the forward strand.
TGAGTTTGAAACCAGCAGCCATAAATTCCAACAGAAATATCTGTAGAAATAATAAATGTTGTAAAGGTGACAGTGGTTATCAGAACTGCATAATTAGGTAAGAGAACCACTTGTATTACAGTTCAGTTTACTTGTTCACATTAATTCCATAGCTATGTTCTGCACCAACACCTTCAGTCACATGTGTGTACATAGACATTTGTCGCAACTTTCTGTCGCTTTTTCTACGTCTTGCATAATACCGTTGCTTTATGTATGCATATGTTTTTTGTCGTGCAGCATTTTTTTTGGCCAGAATATCCCCATGTGTCATACTTTGATAGAATGGATCTTCTTTTGTATATTTTACTCCAAGGGCTCCTGCCAAAAGCAAAGCTGATTTCCCTTTCCCAAATGTGGAGCTGTGAACTGCAGAATGACACAGTCCATTGAAATTCCTACTCCATGAGGTGTTTTTTGGTGCATAAGTAAATACACGGTGATTCAGACTTTCACACCGATTTGTTGTGTGGAGTCGTGAAATTTCATGAGAATTTCAGGCGACAAGCATTTGTTAAGAACGTTATCAATTTGTGCTTTGTCTTCATTGCTCAAGACTAAGTGTTTTCCATAGGGCAGGAATTTTGGGCTGTAAGATTTCAAATGTGCCCGGCAGACAGATGATTTTTGTCTACAGTCTCGATGATTTCCACTGAAACATGCAGTTATGTTCTCAATTGCTGCTTTCGCTTTTTGGATGAATAGATCCTGTTTGTAATACTTTTTGATTCGTATCAGTTCAAGCCGTATTCGCTTTCTAATGCACGTTGCCAGCTTTTGGCAAAAAATGCCTTTGTCGCATCCAGGAGGTATCTTATTCAGATGTACATTGTTCATCTTCTTTTGAAGTGTTCTCAGTTTTGATAATAGCACACCTTATTACCAGTTTTGGTTGCAGAGTCTCTGGTTACTTTCTGCAACTGTGCACTAGCATCACTGGTTACAGATTTTATTTTCAAAATATTGCTGTCCGCGACTGTCATCAGATTTTTCATCGCTAATTTAGATTCTGTGGATGACATGGACTCATCCGTACCGTGAGTTTTTGTACACTGTCCATTGTGCTCACATTTTTTTTCATACAAAGCTTGTTCGCTGTTTCCATGGCAATGACCAAGCCTTTGCCAGTTGTTTTTTCAATAAGTGGGCAAAATGAAGGAGTTGCAGCTTCCCATCCAGCTTGTATTCGGTTATTGTATGCAGTGGTTTCCACTTCCACTGCAGACCCCTGTCCAATCACTTCAGTCACTTGCTTCACAAATTTCTGATTTTCCAGCATTGCACTTCGATTTAATGATATAAGCTTGTCACATTGTTTACTTATTCTCCTGCTCAAGTAACTGGTGTTTGTCATCTTGACATTTAAACATCCTAAAATAAATCTCAAGTCTGATGCTCCCACTTTTGATTTTGTGGCTGCCATGGCTAGGCCTTCATTCAGACAACCAGCAGGTGGACCACGCCCCATGTTTTCACACACTTCATACATATTCATTTCTGTGCTGTTAAATCCGCATTTCAGGCATTTTGATTGCAGTGTTATGCATAGTCCTCTTCTCTTTGGTATGTCTAATGTTACCTCAGGATGTTCACACTTGGTCAGGTCATGCGTCATACAAGCCTCTATGAAATTTCGCAGTTTGGCCAGGTTAAGTATGACATTTTCCGTATTGTGGGACTCACTGGCATTGGTCACAATGTCATCTGCATCATTTTCATGTTTTGCAGGCCTTAGTTTGGTTGGCTGGAGACCTTGCTGGGTACTTCTCAGGGCAGCTTCAAAGATAACTGGGTCTGGTCTGGTTATCTGTTTACTTGGGTAGATGGTTCTGGTTACCTCTTCTTCCTGTACCGTTACATTGTGAGTTCCACCTATGTTCCATGATGCATGACCCTGTTTGAAGTGGCTACTTCTTTTATGGTTACTGTTCTTGTACCATTTGTTTTTTCTCCCCATAACTGCATGCAGAGCAGTAAATATCCTGACTAATTGTTGCTCAAGAAGAATGTCAAGCTGATAGCTTCTGGTTGTGACGTCGCATTGTTGTGATGCTGTCATGGCACCAGTAATGTCACAATGTCACAATTGTGACGCCACGTCATAGTAAAATGGCTTGTGACGTGACGTCATAATATAAACTTATGCCATCTAGCTACATGTACAAGCTTCTTGGTTGATAAATGCTTTTAAAATGGTAACTTCCCTGTTCTTGAATAGTTTTCATCAATGAATGCAAGCATGTGTACATGTGTGTACATATACATGTTCACATGTGACTTTTCATGATGGAGTCCTGCCAAAGCTGGAAATCTATGGAGTGACACTCATAGGAAATACAGAATATTTCGGACAGATTTTATCCGATTTTCATGCCGGATACACCAAAATGTTCAGAATTGTCTGCTTTATTCAAGTGTTAGATTAAAAAATATTTCAAAGGCACTTTTTTTCGATAGAGTTTCCCAATGTTTTATAGGTCACAGACTGGAATTCCCCTCAAACTTGATTTTAAAATTGAAAATGCCATTTTTTTAGATTGTGTTGATATGAATTCAGTCTAAAGGTTGATAGAAAATCAGGATGGATGAATTCAGAAAATATATAGAATTTAGAGGTGAATTGGGGATGACATCATGCACTTCGGAACGAGGCTATCGTTTGAGCGCCATTTTCGTCACTGTTGCAGACGACATATTACATTGAAATCAAGCTGGCGATGAGCACATATATGCCACTTGTTTGAAAGCTACTGTAGTTACTTGACAGAATCGTAGTGAATATAAACATCTCATTTGCGTAGTGGATACATGAGCCGTCAGCTGAAGTTTATGTATTTTGTGGAAAATGAGCCCACATGTGAGCGTCGTTGTTGTTGCCGATTACAGGTCAGTCAGTCAATTTTTTTTCAACACTCAAGTGTTTTGGCCTTAAAATATCCCTGAGATATATAGAATTATTATGATATATGAAATATGAATAGGCTCTGTGTTTAGGGCCTCCTCTAAGTGAGACCCCAAATGTGGGCCTTTTCACAGTAGTCTCCCAAGATGTTTCAGTATCGTGCTCCCTTATAGCTGAGGACGATTTTTTTTAATTTGAAAATATTTTTCAGATGCACAAAAAACCATGAAGAATATTTTTCCCCAATTCATTTTATTATTTTGGCCAGTCATATCTGCTTCTGCTATAGTATTTCAAGATATTTGAGAGCCTCGGTCAACTTTTCATAAAACAATCATTTGCAGCCTTGCATCATGTCTCTTTTATGGGTTTAGAAACACTTGAGTTCCCTCCCTTCCACTGTACAATTCTCGACTGTACCATTCTCAACCTCAATGACATTTTCAGATAGAAAATCCTTTATATCTAGTGCTTTGAATAATGACATCCATTCATTGCTACCAGGCTCACCCCCCCCCCCCCCCACCATTCCACTCGCACCATGATTTTTGACTTAAACATGAACTTCATATCTGAGCAACATGTGAGCTTCATCTGCTTGTATCTAAATTTCAGATTTCCTTTCATAGTTCTGAATTTCTAATATGACCTTTTCAACATGGCAAAAGTGTACGACTCCGAGTTTACGCAGACCGAGAGAGACTTTCTGCTCAGAAAACTAATTAGATTCATTCCTGATGAGCATGGTTGTCATGTATGGCATGGTACTAAAGACAAGAATTTATATCCTATAATTCGAGTTGATTTTCGGGGCAAGAAACAAGTATTTACTGCCCACAGACTTGCTTATTTTCTGGCCAATGACTGTTCATTTACTAACAAAACCTACAATGTGTCACATTTGTGTCACTGTAAGCTTTGTATAAATATTTCACATTTGAGTTTGAAACCAGCAGCCATAAATTCCAACAGAAATATCTGTAGAAATAATAAATGTTGTAAAGGTGACAGTGGTTATCAGAACTGCATAATTAGGTAAGAGAACCACTTGTATTACAGTTCAGTTTACTTGTTCACATTAATTCCATAGCTATGTTCTGCACCAACACCTTCAGTCACATGTGTGTACATAGACATTTGTCGCAACTTTCTGTCGCTTTTTCTACGTCTTGCATAATACCGTTGCTTTATGTATGCATATGTTTTTTGTCGTGCAGCATTTTTTTTGGCCAGAATATCCCCATGTGTCATACTTTGATAGAATGGATCTTCTTTTGTATATTTTACTCCAAGGGCTCCTGCCAAAAGCAAAGCTGATTTCCCTTTCCCAAATGTGGAGCTGTGAACTGCAGAATGACACAGTCCATTGAAATTCCTACTCCATGAGGTGTTTTTTGGTGCATAAGTAAATACACGGTGATTCAGACTTTCACACCGATTTGTTGTGTGGAGTCGTGAAATTTCATGAGAATTTCAGGCGACAAGCATTTGTTAAGAACGTTATCAATTTGTGCTTTGTCTTCATTGCTCAAGACTAAGTGTTTTCCATAGGGCAGGAATTTTGGGCTGTAAGATTTCAAATGTGCCCGGCAGACAGATGATTTTTGTCTACAGTCTCGATGATTTCCACTGAAACATGCAGTTATGTTCTCAATTGCTGCTTTCGCTTTTTGGATGAATAGATCCTGTTTGTAATACTTTTTGATTCGTTTCAGTTCAAGCCGTATTCGCTTTCTAATGCACGTTGCCAGCTTTTGGCGAAAAATGCCTTTGTCGCATCCAGGAGGTATCTTATTCAGATGCACATTGTTCATCTTCTTTTGAAGTGTTCTCAGTTTTGATAATAGCACACCTTATTACCAGTTTTGGTTGCAGAGTCTCTGGTTACTTTCTGCAACTGTGCACTAGCATCACTGGTTACAGATTTTATTTTCAAAATATTGCTGTCCGCGACTGTCATCAGATTTTTCATCGCTAATTTAGATTCTGTGGATGACATGGACTCATCCGTACCGTGAGTTTTTGTACACTGTCCATTGTGCTCACATTTTTTTTCATACAAAGCTTGTTCGCTGTTTCCATGGCAATGACCAAGCCTTTGCCAGTTGTTTTTTCAATAAGTGGGCAAAATGAAGGAGTTGCAGCTTCCCATCCAGCTTGTATTCGGTTATTGTATGCAGTGGTTTCCACTTCCACTGCAGACCCCTGTCCAATCACTTCAGTCACTTGCTTCACAAATTTCTGATTTTCCAGCATTGCACTTCGATTTAATGATATAAGCTTGTCACATTGTTTACTTATTCTCCTGCTCAAGTAACTGGTGTTTGTCATCTTGACATTTAAACATCCTAAAATAAATCTCAAGTCTGATGCTCCCACTTTTGATTTTGTGGCTGCCATGGCTAGGCCTTCATTCAGACAACCAGCAGGTGGACCACGCCCCATGTTTTCACACACTTCATACATATTCATTTCTGTGCTGTTAAATACGCATTTCAGGCATTTTGATTGCAGTGTTATGCATAGTCCTCTTCTCTTTGGTATGTCTAATGTTACCTCAGGATGTTCACACTTGGTCAGGTCATGCGTCATACAAGCCTCTATGAAATTTCGCAGTTTGGCCAGGTTAAGTATGACATTTTCCGTATTGTGGGACTCACTGGCATTGGTCACAATGTCATCTGCGTCATTTTCATGTTTTGCAGGCCTTAGTTTGGTTGGCTGGAGACCTTGCTGGGTACTTCTCAGGGCAGCTTCAAAGATAACTGGGTCTGGTCTGGTTATCTGTTTACTTGGGTAGATGGTTCTGGTTACCTCATCTTCCTGTACCGTTACATTGTGAGTTCCACCTATGTTCCATGATGCATGACCCTGTTTGAAGTGGCTACTTCTTTTATGGTTACTGTTCTTGTACCATTTGTTTTTTCTCCCCATAACTGCATGCAGAGCAGTAAATATCCTGACTAATTGTTGCTCAAGAAGAATGTCAAGCTGATAGCTTCTGGTTGTGACGTCGCATTGTTGTGATGTTGTCATGGCACCAGTAATGTCACAATGTCACAATTGTGACGCCACGTCATAGTAAAATGGCTTGTGACGTGACGTCATAATATAAACTTATGCCATCTAGCTACATGTACAAGCTACTTGGTTGATAAATACTTTTAAAATGGTAACTTCCCTGTTCTTGAATAGTTTTCATCAATGAATGCAAGCATGTGTACATGTGTGTACATATACATGTTCACATGTGACTTTTCATGATGGAGTCCTGCCAAAGCTGGAAATCTATGGAGTGACACTCATAGGAAATACAGAATATTTCGGACAGATTTTATCCGATTTTCATGCCGGATACACCAAAATGTTCAGAATTGTCTGCTTTATTCATGTGATAGATTAAAAAATATTTCAAAGGCACTTTTTTTTTCTATAAGGATGCTCGTCACTGTTTCGTACAAAAAACGATAGAGTTTCCCAATGTTTTATAGGTCACAGACTGGAATTCCCCTCAAACTTGATTTTAAAATTGAAAATGGCATTTTTTTTAGATTGTGTTGATATGAATTCAGTCTAAAGGTTGATAGAAAATCAGGATGGATGAATTCAGAAAAAAATATAGAATTTAGAGGTGAATTGGGGATGACATGCACTTCGGAACGAGGCTATCGTTTGAGCGCCATTTTCGTCACTGTTGCAGACGACATATTACATTGAAATCAAGCTGGCGATGAGGACATAAATGCCACTTTTTTGAAAGCTACTGGAGTTACTTGACAGAGTCGTAGTGAATATAAACATCTCATTTGCGTAGTGGATACATGAGCCGTCAGCTGAAATTGATGTATTTTGTGGAAAATGAGCCCACGTGTGAGCGTCGTTGTTTGTTGCCGATTACAGGTCAGTCAGTCAATTTTTTTTCAACACTCAAGTGTTTTGGCCTTAAAATATCCCTGAGATATATAGAATTATTTTGATATATGAAATATGAATAAGCACTGTGTTTAGGGCCTCCTCTAAGTGAGACCCCAAATGTGGGCCTTTTCACAGCAGTCTCCCAAGATGTTTCACTATCGTGCTCTCAATATAACTCACAATAGAACAGAACAGTACAGCATAGGCTGGTCGTCTCACTACCCTCTGCTTAATTGTCAGCCTTCCACGGCGACAATAAACGACAAGATAACAAATCTAGAACTGCGAAACAGCAGAAAGTTACATTACGTTTATCATTTCAGCAAAAATAGATATACATGTACATTACTCACTTACTGTCAAAATAATACCGTTATATAGAAGTCTGTGCGGAGTAAGTTGTCGCCAAATAACATTTCAGGTTAATGCAGAATTATATACGGATTATGGGTAAGTATTTCGAGTAGACGTATCACAGCATACAAGAGAATATTATCATTATCAATGAGCATGGATAATGCTTCACCATAATGGTTTAACCCAGCAGTCATTTTACATAGAAATATAACATCTATCTCAATTATGTACAACTATATTCACTGGTGGTCACACAGACAGAAATACGACCTTGTTGGTGATAAATTGACTGAAACATCTAATGTACTTTAATCAAACACATATGGTTCTGATGCGGAGATAACTCTGGTCTACCGTGATGCCTCTGTCTCTTCCGTATGTCAGCCATCTTCTTGAGGAAATCGGGCCTGACTGGACTGGCTGGTGGTGGCAGGGGCCGCTTTGTAACCACAGACTTCGGATGATCCGAACCTCTTTTCGGGATTTTGAAAGTGCAGCTTCCGTAGTGACGTTCTTCTCTGGAAGGTTTGTCTCTTCAGGGTTGGAGGGCTTCTTGGGAACTGTAGGCTCGTCAAGGTGTAGAACCTTTTTCATCAGTCCAGTCATCTGGCCATCTCGTTGTCGCCCCTCGAGAAAACCATTCACTCTTGACATGAGATTTTGGAAGTTTTGCGATTGATTCTTCATCGCCTCAACAAGGGTTGCCTGGCTATCAAAACTCCCTTGGAATAAGGGACGCATAACATTCGCCCGAGCAGTGAGGCTTTCTTCCAGCTTTGTTGCTGACGTTGTGATGGTGGACGCACCCGTGGTCATACGACTCACATCTGCCTTGAACCCTGACAATGTTGTGGTGAGTCCTTCCAAACACTCATTCAGGACACTATAGCGAGTCTTCATAGCAGACATCTGGACAGCCAGCTCACCCAGATGACTATTAGTTATCATCAGTTGGTTAGCCAAGGCCTCAGGTCCTGCTCCGGGGGAAGTGGTTGCTTCCGAGCAGCGACGATAATTGCACTGGTGATAGAATCGACGGTACTCCTAACCGTACTCTCAATGAACTGCCCGATCACAGAAATTGGTATTGATGCCTCTGAACTGGCAGATGGGACCGTTCCAATGGAAGGGTCCTGACTTGGAAGGTGGTTGATAAGACTCAGGTGTCACCAGCGGAAAAACACGCACAGTGAGATCTTCTATTTCCTCTGCGGAATGCCTCATCTGCTTCTTCATTTCGACATGCAGGTAGGGCAACATCATCAACGACAAAAACATCTCTGGCGACTTAGGTTGATCTTCTGAACCATGGGGTTCGTCTTCGCTGATTATAACTCAGGGAGATGGCTCCTCAACCATGGCACTCTTGACTTGTTCAAAGAGATCAGGATTGCCCTCCATTAACGCCATCACTGCCTTCAGTGTCTCATTTTGGGGTAAGGCCTCTATTGCGAGGGGAACGTGTGGGGTTGAACTGGCAGACACAATTCTCTGGGGAACTCGTGGTGTGGAGTTTCTGGAGTAGACACTTCTCTCAGTGAAATGCTCTCGTCTGCTTCTCCCATCATAGAATTTGAGGGCTTCATCAGAAGACTGTCCCAAATGGAAGAGATGACATCTGCGTTTGGGTGCTTCTCAGTAATGTGTTTCTTCATTTCATCAGGTTATTCGATCACTTCCCACAGAGTCTGCATCCAAATGGAACCTTCTCAGTTGTGAGGTGTTCTGTGACCTGGTGGCGGGTCATCATATCCCTGTCTCCTCTGTAGTCACATGTCTTACACTGGTACACAGGACCTCTCTTAGCCCGGGCCTTCGTCGCCTCTTCTGACATCTCGGAATTCTGTAATACACGTGAAGAATTCACAACAGTTGACACAAACGACAGCATAATAAACAGACTTCAGGATTGAGATATGACAGTGAGTGACACAGTAAAGGGACAGCGCTGTAACATGTGGTAGGGAGTATGAATTAGGACTCGTCTGATTCATCTCTATCGCTATCACAAGCTGGATCAATCAGCTTTGGTAACCCTTCTTTTTTGCTTTCTCTACAGCCTTCTGGACCCACTTATACCTCAAATCACCCTGGTATGGCTTCAGTTTATTATGGTGAACTAATCGCTTAGTTCCCTTCGCATCAAAGTGTATTACGTAATCGAGGTCATTAACTCGAAACGTCACGATATAGGGTCCTCCGTAAGGACTATGGAGCTTAACGCTCTGCCCCTTCTTTCGCATCTCGTGGAGATACCACCCGTAATCTCCAGGCTGATATTGGTGTAACATCCCTTTAGCATCATAGGATTTCTTCTGTCGCTTCACTGCAACTTTCAAGTGCTTACGAGCAAGGTCATGCGCATGCTGCATCTTGTCTTGTAGCTGATCGACGTACTCACCATATGCCGTGATCTCACCATTATCAGTATCACCACTGCCAAATACCACTTCTGCAGGAAGTCTCACCTCACGGCCTAGCATCAACAAGTTGGGGGTCAGTCCAGTACTTTCATGTGGAGTCGCTCTGTAAGCAGCAGCGAGGCATCCCAAATGAAGGTCCCACTCTCGTTGTTGGCCTCTCAGGTAAGCACGAATCATCCTCACCAAGGTTCGGTTGAAACGCTCAACTTTCCCATTGCACTGTGTATGTCGGGCAGATGTCCTAGTTTTCCAAATTTCGAGTAAGCGGCAAAGCTCGACAATACACTTCGATAATTAGGACCCTTGTCACTATGCAAATCTAGTGGACATCCAAATCGGCTGATAACTTGATCTAAAATCTTCTGTGCACACGTAACAGCAGTCTGGTCTGGTATGGGGAATATCTCGACCCAATTCGTGAAGTAATCAGTCACCACAAGTATGAACCTATTCTCACGTGGCGTCTCAGGGAAAGGTCCGAGAACATCCGTCGAAAGTCTGTCAAGCGGTGCTCCGACTCGCATGTCTCCAAGAGAAGCTCTAGGGGTATGGGTAGGCATCTTATTCGCTGCACACGAATCACATCGGCTCACCCAGTTATTTACATCTTCACGGATACCCCACCAATAGAACCTCTGGAGCGCTTTCTCTTTGGTCTTCTTTCGACTGAAATGCCCAGCAAGAATGCTGTTATGCATCTGCCGCAATACATGGTCTCTCAAACTCAAAGGTGCTAGAAATTGCCAATGTGACCCACTCGCATTGTTACGGGCAAATCTCCGGAATAAGACACCGTCATTGACGTCTAAATTGTCCCAGCAATTCCAGTAATGCCTAGTGGCTGCACTCGACGCACAAACTTCAGATCCATAGGGTCGTCTTTCTGTTTCAAACCATCTCAAAACAGGCCCTATATTTGGGTCATCTAGTTGCTTCTTGCGTAACGTGGACATGGCATACCCTTGTATCCATGGAGTCTCGGCCACTCTACCACACACATCTCGAGTGTTACACCCTCTGCTTAGGTTGAAGTATCTACTGACTTCATCACGATACGTAAGCCATAGTGTCCACACTAACACCAGGAGTCGTCTGAAAAAGGATTTTGTCTCGTATTCCGCATCTACTTTGTTTACCTTAGAAACGTCAGGTTTAGGAAAGATAGCTCGATTTCCCAAATCATTATTCTCACTAAGGCCTTATAATGGAGAAAGTACGCACAAAACGCCTATAGTAATTTCCCATCTCTTCTGGCACCGCGTACATTGACCACACTTCAGAGATCTGTCCGGCTCCGAATCTGGGCACTCACAGTCTCTTGGGTTCGGGCATCGGGACATTGCGGCAGCATTCCCATGACGTTTACCAGGCCGGTACTCGATCTCAAAATCGAATGCTGAAAGGATCTCTATCCATCGAGCAATCCGATTTTTTGGCTCCTTTGGCTCGCAAAGCTTGATGGTCTGTGCTCAGCAAAAATCTCTGACCCAACAGATAGTGCTTAAAATACCCTGTGAAGTATTTTACTGCAAGCAACTCTCTGTCAGTAACACAATAGTTCTTCTCAGCCTTATTCAGTGAACGACTCGCATATGCTATGACACGTTCGTCTCCGTCTTGTACCTGAGATAGAACTGCTTCTATGCTGACATCACAGGCATCAGTATCCAGTATGAATTTACAATCATCTCGTGGATATGCCATAATATCCGGACTCGTCAAGGCTTCTTTGGTTCCGTCAAATGCCTTCTGACAGTCTTTCGTCCATCTAAATGGCTGGTCCTTCTTTGTTAACTCAGTAAGGGATTGAACCATAATGGAGAAAGTGCGTACAAAACGTCTATAGTAATTTCCCATCCCTAATGTGGCTCGTACTTCTGTCACGTTCTTAGGTACAGGCCAATTCAGAATTTTCGACACATTATCGGGGTTCAGTAAAATGCCGTGTTCTGAAATGACGTGACCCAGAAACGTTACTTCTTTCTTCAAGGGGTAGCACTTCACAGGTTTTAGCTTCAACCTAGCCTCTCGTATCCTCTGTAAAACTTCTTTCAATCTTTCTGTGTGCTCGTGGAAAGATCGACCATACACCACCACATCATCAAGGTAAATAAGACATTTGATCCACTGTAAACCACTGAGAGCTAATTTCATGACACGTTGGAAGCAGGCTGGTGAATTTGAGAGCCCAAACGGCATGGTCGTGTACACGAACAGACCAAATTTCGAGCAGAACGCGGTCTTAGGAATGTCTCCTTTCCGTATTGGGACCTGATTATATGCAGATGTGAGGTCGAGAGTGGAAAAATATCTCGAGACTTCTGAAGCATCTAAGCAGTCCTGGGTACGGGATAAAGGGAACGCATCTTTACGAGTTACCGAATTCACCAGGTCTGACTGACCCACATTTCTTCTTCACTAGTACTATCGGAGAAGCCCATGGAGAAGTTGAATGTCTCATACTTCATTGCTTCACTAACTTCTCAAGTGCTTTCCGATCTTCACCCGCAAATGCTAGAGGCAGTCGTCTAGGTGGCTGCTTAATCGGTTTAGCATCTCCAGTGTCAATAACATGCTCAGTGAGATGTGTTAGTCCCAAATCAGTATTATCTTTTGAAAACACATCTTGAAACTCCGTCAAGATCTTTCCCATAACCTCAGATTCGTCTGACTTCAGGCCCTTCGCCGTCTCATTGTAAAGTTCAGTAAGATGGGGCGGAATACAGAATGAGTCAGCTCTCTCATTATCGCTGGTATTCACATCCTTAGTCATCTGTCGGGTTACCTCAGGCTTTGCAACATAGTCACGTGACATCGAAAGTCTTCGAATACAGTTATAGTCATCTCTGGCCATCTCATCTTCGATATCAACTAACACTTGGATTTCGGAATTTGATACACTCTCAGCATACCCCACACGGGTATCCTGATTTATTGACTTTGCCTCAGAAAAGGGATTCAAGAACCGCACTTTCACAGTGACATTATTAGCAACGTCAACAACACTGGAGCACAAAACAAGATTGGTCTTCTCAGCAAAATGGGGAAATGGTTCTATAACCATATCTCCATCATCATCATTCTCGCTTCTGTCAATAAGGACATCTATGACAGCTTCAATCATTCCTGAAATGATGTAATGATCTGCAGCACGCACTTTCTTCACCATAGGTGGAGGAATCTGCTCTAATGGAATTCCGACATTATCCAAGATCATGTATCCCTCACTCAGTAAGAGATTGGCCGCGCCACCCGACCATTTCTGCAGAATATCGGTCCCCCATAGCACGTCATCTTCGATATCGGTCACAGCAAATTCTTCATCTAATCGAAGTGACCATTGAAACATCTCGAAAATGCCCATACCCTTATGATCAAGACTTCTGCCGTTTGCGCAAACAAACGTTTTAGACCCAGCATCATTTAGTTTGGGACGTCTGTCCTGTGGTATTTTCGAGAAAAGACCATCAGAAACTATAGTCTTCGTCGCTCCAGTGTCTACTCTATATGTCACGTTTACACCCTGTAATGTGCCTTTAACATAAACACCTTCAGACTTCGGCCTTTGTCGTCTCAATGTCTCATGACCAGTGATTTGATCATACGGATTCGTCATTTTCATAGATGTCACATCAGATAGGCCTTCATCTCGCGGGACCGACTCCCGGCCTAATGGACCGGTCCCTGGCAGATTGGTGAAACAGACTTCTCACCAGTGGTATACCCAGGCGCTACAGAAACTGGTTCATATCTTCGATTCATCTGAGCTCTAGGTACGAACGGTTTCGCGGAAACCTGCAATTGACCTGACAACTGGTACATACAGTCACGAATAAAATGGTCACCCCCACGTCGGTAACATCCAGTGAAAGCTGCATGGTTACGAATCATCCCTGTACCATGACCAGACACATTCAGGAGTTTTGATATGGTTTGACGTGGAAAACTCCGTCTTGGTTGTCCACTACAACTGGAATTCTCCAATTTTCCCATATGTTGATCCAGAGATCCCATCAGCTGACTCATCTCTTGCCTGAACTTTTGTATCTCGGTCACGCATTTGTTCACATCAGCAGGTTTCGTCATATTTTCCTTCAGGGTATCATCAGATTTTGATTTCGTCACGACCTCCTTAGATCTATCACCCTTAGATCTAGTCTGTATACTGGACCGTACACTGTCATCAGGTATATCTGCATAATCATCTCCGCATTTCACCTTGCGGGCAGTTTTACAGCTTCTTGGATTACTTCCACCGCTCTCTTGAGAACATCTATGTTTAGCCTCCATAAAACGTACTACTTCAACAACAGCGTCATCAATCGTTTCCGGTTCTATAACGTATTCCAACTGGAATCGTCTCATTGGTAAGACCATCAAGAAACCGTCTCAGTAAGTCCTCACATCGTGTTTCTCGATCACGATTCGAATGCGCTTCATCATAAAGCCGTTTTAACTCAGAGGCGTAATCCTCTACAGATTCACCTGACTTCTTATTACGATTACTAAATTTAGCACCCTAAGCTTTCGAAGTTTCCACTTTACGGAATCTATGATCAAGTTCGTCTACTAACTGACTGAAATCAGCTCTAATATCTCTAGACAACTGACCATACACAAATTCGCCAGCTTTACCCTGTAATCTAGGGAGTAACTCATCTAATTTCTCCCTAGTTGACCAGTTTCTAAGACGAGCGACATCAATAATCCGATTATATCAAACTTCCCATCTTTCCTGCTCAGTGAATGGAGGAAGTTTTGCATAATGGTGACCCCTCAGAGCCCTTGAGCTATTTCTCACACTTAAATGGCTAGATTCATCACCGGTTTCATCATCAGAACTACCATCATCATGACGATCAGAAACCCCCGGAGTAGATTTGATAGGATGGGGATCAGCACCTTGATCTCTGATAACATCCTTCTGTTCAGTTAACCCTTTAACTTATTGAATGACGTCACCCATAACACTACTCAGTGCCCCAGTAAAGTTTTTCATTACCCCACACATAGCCTCGGTTACTGCTTCAGCAACTTCTTTTCTTACATCAGACGCATATCCATCATGCTTAGAAGTAATACCTTCTGAGTGATTTGGTGGCCTCTCTAATAGAGTATACATATCTATGAATTTCGCACAATTTAGATCATCTTCCTCAGTAGCGTCTACGTCACTAGCACTCATATTGTCTTCTAGTAAGGTTTTCTCGTGTCGTCTTACAGCAGTACGTCTACCTCGGCGTAGCATTTTGACATTCACGTCTTCCATCTTGTCCAAGATGGGTATATATTGTAACGTCAGCAATATCAGACTTCTAGTTCTGTCTCAATAAATTCATCCACATCAAAGGATGAATCAAAGCTGGACAATGAGTTCGTCTCTCTGGAATGTCCGATTCTCGTTAACGGTGAATCCCACTTCTGACACCAGAAAATGTAACGATTACACACTCTGGCCACCATATAATGTAATTGAAATACACTATAGTGATGCTCAGAACATGTACCGGTCAGGATAGCGGTTAATTATACACTTCTCGGACATCTCAGTACTTCTTGGTACATCTCGGTACTTCTCAGTATGATACTTCGATCTAACGTCTAGGATTCTGACACCACAGATATAGAGAGATATCTGAACTCATAGGATAGGATAGGTTGAACTTAAACTGCATAGATGAAGTTAACACCGTGTTCAAGTGACGTGGTGTGATGGCATGTGATGCAAACACTCGCATTAAACTGATCAAGTAACATCTGTGTATATAATATAACACACGAACTATCATGGATGGTTATGGATGGTTACAGGTCAGTCCTCATCTCTGTATACACTTCAGAATAACACCACTTCAGTATAAAGAACCTGTAACAGCATACGGGTGTTATGGGTTTTATCACTGTAATACCCCGTAACTGCTTACGGGTATTACGGGTTTGTTATGGGTATACTTCCTCACTAGGTATGGTCAGGTACGACATCAGAGTAATACTCCGTAACTTCTTACGGGTATTACGGGTTATAGACTTGTTACGGGTTTTTACGGGTTCTGAGTTTTGCCATCTATGAACACTC
>JAVTVY010036976.1:0-17185 GCA_036873755.1 Hanleya hanleyi
AGATCAGATTGTCCATTTTAATCTGATTTTAATTTATTTTATTATTATGTTTCCTAATCAATCAAATTAGTATATAAATATATGTAATTGTATGCCCCATGGTGGGCGCTGTGTTTGGCAACCAATAAATTCTATTCTATTATATTCTCCAGTTGTATTGTTCAACACAGTTTGTAGATCTGGCCACTGTTAATTAATTGTTTGTTTCTCGTGACCTTGCTTGTAAAAATACATGTACACATGCTGAGTGCGATAATTATTAATTATTAACTTGCAAACCAATTGTATACAAATATGAAGAAAATGAGCAAGTTTTACTCATGAAAATGTAAATCCCTCATGGATTTTAATTATTTGCCCTCAGAATATAGATGAGGGCTGGTTACGGGAAACGAACCATTAATTATCAGCGGTCTCAGTTTGATGCTGCATTTGAGGTTCTTATAAACTGGGTTTAGCTTGATTGACAGTCATATTGACTATAATAGTGTACAAAATAAATTATGCAAATAAGAAATTATTTTTTTCTTCTCCCAATATCCTCCTCGTGTCTAGATTGACAAGTGTCGGTTGCCTTACTCCAAACCATTGGGAACTTTATTGCCAAAACTCAAAAGACTGACAAGGACTGCGAAAATTTGTTGATCGGATTTTGGGTAAAAGTCCCCCGTCTCATGTTGTCTATGTCCTTCGGCCCACCATGTCAGTTCGGGAAATTGCAGAATTCGAGAACAGTAAGCTGGAATTGTTTATGAATTGGGGAACTCTGGGCCACTTTTTCCACTAAAAATGTAAATGGCACTTCTTCTCAAAGAATAGATATTATAATGTTTAGATGTCATCTTTATCCGCCAATGAACGTAGCCCTCTAAATGAAAAAAAAAAATGCCTCACTCTGTTTGGTTCAGGACTATTTCGTTGTCTCGAACCCAAACAGCTACGTAAACAAATATAAAGACAGATTTCTCATTTGGCATTTTGATGAGGGCTTCACAAACTATTCTGGATTTTACACCCGTGAGAACCAGAGCTGTTTCAGTTTGATATTGTCAATCTCACATTTCGAGGGCTAAGTCTCCTCAAAAAACAGATCGTCTGGAAATGATTCGTGCATTTTTATTTTGTAATTTCATGAAAATCCAACCAAAGCAAAATTGAATTATAACATCAAATTGGCCAGTCCTATTGTTATAGGGTCTTGTAAGGGCTGCGGGGTGAACTCGCCCCTCAGGTGAAGTTCTAAATGATAAAAAATATATCTATTGTTACAGCATTGCAAGCCCAACATCACTGAGCTTGGAAAATAACATGCAAGGTATTGAAGATATTCTTTGATTCGGGATAGATTTCTTGAAATTTCAGTATAAAAATGCACAAATTACGAAGAGATGCTGTGCGGAATTTCACTGCTCTGAGAATAAGTAGTCCTAATTTATTGCCAAAAATTTGTGTTCTTCGAAATGTGAGACAGACAGTAGTTTTGTTGCATTGTTTGAAGAAAGTTAAATCGTTTTTCTCATTTATTCATATTTTGCAGTTGAACGCCCTGACATTCGAATATTGTGGATCAATCCAAGCTGAGCCATGTGTGGAATATGCTGTGTTTGTGGACCGACTGACAATCGACTGATAACAGATACCTATATCAAGCAGAATTCTTGTCTGTACAATCGTGGACCAGACAGTCAAAACAGGATAGTGAAGGGCATCCACGGGGGTGGGGCCATGATGATGTGTGGGGCAGTGCTTCACCTGAGGGGCGAGCTCACTCCACAGCCCTTACAGGACCCCAACGGCAACATCCTTTTGTGGAATGGAGAAATATTTGGTGGTATTGAGGTATCGGAAAATGAGAATGATACTCGTGTGTTGATGGATTTATTAAGGACGTGTGCCGAACCTGGAGAGCTTCTTGAATGTCTGGCTAGAATACAGGGACCTTTTGCATTCATATACTGGCAGGAGAGGACGCAGACTATTTGGTTTGGTCGAGATGTTTTAGGGCGCAGGAGTCTCCTGTGGCACTTTCCGGATGGAATTAGTGATGTTTTGGTCCTATCATCAGTTCAAATAAAACCAGTGAAGTTTGAAGAAGTTCCAGCAGTGGGAATATTTGCACTCCAAATTCAACCTTTGGCGAGCCAAGACCAAAATTTGAAGCTCTATCCTTGGCAGCAGATGGAAGATGGCATGACAGTTGGATCACACTATCTGTCTGAACACGAACTTGAAAAGCATGAAATGCCAGCCATTTTGAAACATATTTCAGCTTCGTACCATCTTACGATTGGGAATCACAAAGTCATTTCCTGCCTGCCTAATCTTAACAAAGACATTCCAGTAGAATTTAGGGAAAATCCTCATCCAGAGGAAAAATCTCATTCGCAGTATCTGTCCGACTTGTTGAACAGTGATCCAAATCTAGAGAAGTTAACCACACAGCTTATAGACATCTTACAGAAAGCTGTATGTGTTAGAGTGTTTAACCAGCCGAGAGGGAGAGCAAGTGGTGCATATGGCTGCTCTCATTTGAAAGAAGCAGATGACACTGCAAATCCAAGGGAGATAATTGGTAATCCAAGGGGAATAACTCACTTGGAATATTGTAGCAAAAATTTGAATTGTGACATGCATAAAGGCAGCTGTGCCAGGCCTATTTTCTCTCCAGACAAACTGTGTGAACATTTACCCGATTGTGCAGATGACGAGAGAGAACATGCTAAGCATGTGAATTCACTACCCAGTGACAGTTCTTACAAGGAAGGTGTCAACGACCATGCCAGTGTAGCCGTCTTATTTTCAGGAGGTCTCGACTCGGCAGTGTTGGCAGCCTTAGCAGATAGGTGTGTACCAGAGGGTGAACCAATTGATCTGATAAATGTCGCCTTTGAGAAACAACCAAAACAAAGTCCTGCCGCCAAGAATAAGACAAAACTATCAAGACATCCGACCCAAGTGGAAAATCCATTCATGGTCCCGGACAGAGTGACTGGATTGATTGCATTGGCAGAACTCAACCCCAAAAGACACTGGAATTTTGTAGAGTGCAATATCACACTGGAAGAGCTTCGAAAAGCAAGGAAGGAGAGAGTGTCTGAGCTTTTGTATCCCCTATGCTCGGTGTTAGACGACAGCATAGGATGTGCTGTATGGTTCGCTGCACGTGGCCAGGGGTGTGTGAAAGAGGGAGCCAATATGGCGGGAGAGCCCTACACAAGTGAAGCCAGGGTGATTTTAGTGGGAATGGGTGCAGATGAACAGTTGGCAGGGTACTCAAGACATAGGTCGAGATTTCAGGAGCACGGATGGCATGGACTGGCAGACGAAATCGAAATGGAGGTGAAACGGATCTCAATGAGAAATTTGGGAAGGGATGACCGGATAATAACAGATCATGGCAAAGAATCTAGATTTCCTTTTTTGGACGAAAATGTGGTGTCTTTTTTGAGTGGCATTCCATTGCACTTCAAGGCTGACCTGACCCTTCCCAGAGGATTGGGGGAGAAGTTGTTACTTCGTCTTTGTGCCATTAAACTGAGACTTTATCAGACCGCTGTGGCCCCGAAACGTGCCATACAGTTTGGTTCAAGGATAGCCAAAATGGAGAATAGCAAAGAAAGAGCTTCTGATGTCTGTCAAAGACTGTTGGCGACAGACCACGAACAATTACATTTACATGTACAACAGACTGCCTCTGAAGAGATATGAAACTGTTTCAGCTTAAACAATATTACTCAAAAACAGTTGATTTGATAAGGAAAAAATTATGACAAAATGGACACAACAAAATTACCATTTCTTGAAAATATGCATAATCCATACTCGACTGTGATATACAAGAAACTTTTCTTGTTTATAGTTTTACATACATTTGAACGCAACTCTTCAGTGTAACAGGCTTTCAGTATTGTGTTATCTCATTTCTCATTATTCAAGTCTGTAGCTTGGGGGGGGGGGGGGGCGTTGGGTACAAGTGACCTCCTCTCGGCGCCAAATTGTATGATATTTTCCTATGTTGGACAGTACAGTACTGGTCTCTGATTAGTAAGCAATCCTGGTGACGCCCATATTATTGGAGCAAAAACAGTAATAACTTTTCTGATTTTCAACCAATCAACTTGAATTTTAAATTCTAATCTAGAACTTTATCTAATCTATGTTTATGAAAAAATTCAATTTGAACGTGTTGAACAGTAAAACAATGCCTCCCAGGAATGTCAGTGGATACTAAAATTCCATCTTTTTTAGCCAATATTGTGTTGTCCCAACATTAAACATAATGGAACACAACATTTTAATTCTCAGACTGCATCACGATAGTGTAGTGATTAGAGAGTCCACTTTGCAAGCAGGAGGTCATGTGGTCAATCCTTGGCCAAGTCCTACCTAACATTTAAAAAATGGAACTTGGTGCTTCCTCGCTGTGCGCTCAGTATTAGGAGAATAGATCAAGGACTGGTTGTCCTGGTGTCCGCATAATGTAACTGGGCGAAATATCGTGTCGGCCTATTGGCATGGTGCTTAACCCTTTCAGCGATTTACCCCTGGGTTTGGCTTTAGGCTAGGTGTACATTTTTCAACACGGAATGATCGGTGAAAGGGTTAAGTGAGGCAGCACAATAAAAAGAGTGGCATGGAGACTGCTCTGTCGATTATGGTCCAACACACTGTTGTGACATATTTGAAAAATTGTTGAAAGTGACATTCAGTTAAATCCTATTCACTAACCCACTCACTCTAAATTCTCAGATTTTCAACCAATCAAAATGAAACGTCTAATTCAGAAAATTATTTCATCTATGATACAATGACGTCACTGGGGGGTTTTCCTCCCTCTGAAAAGCCTAATTTTAACACAGAAGTAAATGGAAAAAACTTCGAAAAAGGCTAGTTCAGATCTGATTTTAACACATAATTTGAACGAATGTACTATCTTTTACTTCACCAAGTTGTAGAAATTTATCTCAAGTATGAGAGAAGATTTTTAGGAAAAACCTGTTACACTCCATTGAGGCCTAGGTTAAAAATCCCCCAGTTGCGCGTGTGGCGATCACGGCACTGTAATTGATAGAACAGCTGATCCTTTGTTTAGAGCCACTGTTACTTCCATTGAATTCAGTTTGGACAGTAAAGGAATATGAAGTTAATATTTTGTCTGCATGAGCAAATATTGTATTGTTTCATATACATGTAAAATAATGAAAAACAACCTGTATGATAAACTCTATCATTTTTAACCAGTCAACTTGAAATTGGAAATCCAGAATTTCAGGTACATATGTCTTTTTAAAGTGATTCAGTTTGGACAGTGAAGCAATGACCATTTTGAATTCTCTAGAATAGAATAGAATTTAGAATAGAATTTATTTGCTAATTACAAGCGCCCATATAAGGCATGAGAATAACAGAATAACAGTTAATGATTACAATTGATTTGACGAAATAATTAATCACATATAAATCACAGATTGACTTTTGCATTTTCTCTCTTGTCATCTTATATTCATTTTCGATTTTTCAAAATTTATCTCTGATTTTTTACATTTTTTAATTCATTTTCAATAAACTGCAACCATTTCCATATACAAAAACGCTGGAAATTCATTTTCAAGAGACCAGAACAATTCAAACGACCACATGAAAAGACTGGAAATTAGCGAAAACCTCGAAAATTGCGTGAAACATCAGAAATAGCAAAAAACACAGAAAATAATATCCACCGTGGTTTAATTTCCACCACAGTGGAAATAATATCCACCGCGGTAGAAATAATATCCACCGCGGTAGAAATAATATCCACCGCGGTAGAAATAATTTTCACCGCGGTGAAAATAGCAAAAAAAAAACAGAAAATAATTTCCACCGCGATGGGAATGATTTTCACCGTGGTGGATATTATTCCCACCGTGGTAAAAATTACTCCCACTGCGGTGGATGTTATTTTCACCGCGGTGGATATCATTTTCACCGCGGTGGATGTTATTTTCACCGCGGTGGATGTTATTTTCACCGCGGTGAAAATGAATAAAAATAAAATGAATAAAATAATGTAAAAATCAGAGATAAATTTTGAAAAATCGAAAATGAATCTCAGAGGATGACAAGAAAAAGAGAGAAAATGCGAAAGTGAAATCTTGAAAATTAGAGAAAGACAGATAATTGGAAAGATCAATGCATGGCCCTAACAAGCCACCGTACATTTGTGGGAGCAAATTTTTTAACAGAGAAACAATTCACTGCCGTAGCATACAGAGTGCATACATGTGAAACAATGCCTCGACTGTGCTATCTGTATGTGAAGAGAAACCGAGGATTTCTGCTGTTTTGAAAGAAATATCATTCGGTCTGGTGAATATTATGTAACCTGGGTCCGTGTAACCTTGTACAGTTCAATTTTCGTTTTTGGTTTCTCAAAATCAAAAATAGAAATTTGACGGTCAATTTTCAATTTTCGTTTCTCGGTTTCTCAAAATTGAAATTTGACAGTCAATTTTCGTTTTTCGTTTTTCGTTTTGGTTCACGCAAAAATGAAAATCAAATATTGAAAATTGCCTCGACTTGCCGCTTTTCGTTTTTTATTTTAACTTGGTGGTTAAGTGCGCACGCGCAAGGGTTATGATGTCACGCCCGGTCCGCGGAGTAGTACGGAAAGCGCAGATGAGGTCGTATAGGCAGGTGTGGAGCATAATACGGAAAAAACAATAGGGTGAAAGATATGAGAGTTTCACTAAACTATATACGAGATCCATGGAACAAGGCCTTCGCACTGGAGTATAATAGGCCAACCGCGCATACATAGGATCGAGTAGGCATGGATACCAGGTGTGAAACCTGATACGGAGAACAACGGGATTGAGACACATGAGAGTTTCACTAAACGAGATACCTGGAGCCTGGCATTCCCACGGGTAGTATAATAAATACGTGGGTACCCTACTCATTACCCCAAAAGAACGTCCCCTTGGGTGGGTGTGTGTGTACGTGTGGGTGTGTGTGAAGTTAATGTGTTGAAACGAGATGATGCCCACACTTAAAACGTTTTGAAACATTTTTAACACGCCCGGCATCGATGCGTTGAAGCGTTTGACAATCGCATTTAAAGCGTTGAAGCATTTTTCACGCTTAGCGTTGACGGATGAGGGGATCTGAAGCGTTGAAGCATCCAGACGTCCGGCGTCAATCGTGGCGATTGTGTGCTTCTTTCGCGGCCCATCAACGCAATGCTTGATTCTTATTGGTATTACTTGTTTTGTTGGTATCTGTATAAGTACTATATTTTAAAACAATAATCAATAGCAGTTGCTGGAACGAATGTTGTTCGCTTTATAGCGCTCTAAACATCTAGTTTTAGAACTGGGGAAATCTAGAACTGTGTCGTAATTGACTAAAGCCCCAATGCCAATAATCAATGAGAACAGTGGGATGCCACCTGTCCAGACCTGTATGGTGGGTTGGCATCTTCGTGCGCATGCGTAGTCTGCATGTACTGGAATGCCAGGCTCCAGACATCTCGTTTAGTACAACTCGCATGTTTCTTACGTTCCGCACCTCCAAAACGACCCGATTTACGTTTTCTATTCTACTCCTCGCACCGTAATTGACGTCATATAACCCTTGCGCGTGGGCACTTAACACTGATACGTCTAAGTTAAAATCAAAGAACGAAAAACGGACAACTCGAAGCAATTTTCAATATTTGATTTTCATTTTTGCGCGAAGTAAACGAAAATTAAAAATTGACTGTCAAATTTCAATTTTTGATTTTGAGAAACCGAAAACAAAAACGAAAATTGACTGTCAAATTTCAATTTTTGATTTTGGGAAACCAAAACAAAAATTGAAAATTGACGGTCAAATTTCAATTTTTAATTTTGAGAAAGCGAAAATTGAAAATTGACCGTCGAATTTCAATTTTTGATTTTGAGAAACCAAGAACGAAAATTGAACTGTACAAGGTTACACGGACCATTAATGAAATGTATAGTATATATTCTTCGCCCCACTCCTTTTTCTATTATAGGTGGAGCTCGTGTGGCCGACGTCGGGCCTTACAGACTAGTTTTCAGAATCAGAATTGCGCTCCGCGATCATTTTCTTCCGCTTTGAGTACCGCTTACGTCTAAAGCTCATGAAATACATCTATTTCTCTGATAAGAATTCCTATGTATCAATCCCCTACTTGCATAAAATTCAAGGTTATACATTAGCGATACACTGTAATTTTTTACTGTAAAAGCGCAGTAAATTACTGCTTTCTTCCACAGTAACTCACTGTAAAACATAATTACAGTATAATACTGTAATACAAGCAGTGGTTTACTGTATTACATTGTATACAGTAAGTTACTGCATAATTTTTTTCAAAATACAGTATGTTTTGACATGAATATAAAATACAGTACGCTTAACACATTTACTGTAAAATTGGAAAACTTATTACTTTATTTAATATAATTTACAGCCTACAGAACAATATTTTATAGGAAGAAAATTAAAGTAATTCGCCGTATACTGTTTCATATACAGCAAGTTCATGCATCGTTAATAGAAATACATTTTGTATTGCTTTGATTGTGAAGTATAAGTCCAGAATATACTACTGCAAATTGATTTTTCACCAATTCATTCTTCTTTCTTTGTTCCTGGGGTAAGGATGCACGATCAACTTTAAGGTACAATAACAACATGCGTCGATGTGAACTCGTAGGCATTCAAAATATCTATTACAGTATACGAATTATATTGATCGCCACGCTGTTTTACAGGAAGTTTGCAAAATTCAATGTTACGGAACTCCCGTCATCTTGAAGAAAAAATCCAAACACATCACATTCCTGGTAGGCCTAATCTCACAGATTTCCCATTTTTAATTTTGTCATCATTCCCTACATGGAGGTTTATGCAAATATGCTCATGATGTCCCCAATATGATAAGTTACAAAGTCGCAAAGTTTCGGCTCTCTATCGTTTTCTTCATTTCGGAGCACAAGAGATTCCCCCCAATGCCATATGCATGGTTACGCCTATATCTGGCCTGGGAGAGGCGGATCCCCTCAGACATCAGATTTCCTGGTTTAAATGGGCATTTTAATTTTATTTATAAGTTTTTGAGAGAAAGAAAAAATCGGCGAGAATGGCTTCCGGGAACGTAAAGCCACTTTGACATCATGGCGGCCATTATTTTAAAGTAAACTGTACAAGGGTACAACAATAATATAACTTTCACAATATAATACGAGTGGGCGAACATATATCCAAAATCATCATATCATATACATTAATTTCATAAATCAGTACCAGTTTGGTTCAAAGGGGCTTAACTCTTATCGGAGTTTAAGAAGTGCTTTTTTCCTGGCTGTTTTTCTTGTGTGATTATGTATAATCTGATAATGGTGCCCATTTAAATGAGTGAAACTGACGTGAATATCTCTCTGATATATCTAAAATCATGTATGTGGGTGTTGGTGTTGGTCTAGCACTGGTTCCGGCACCTTCATATATGTACATACAGTGGTAATACATTCCGTGTTCAATATAGTTTTCAGTTTATCTGCTTGACAAACGGACAATAACTTGTCATATTGTCAGGAAAACCATGATACGAACGGAATATCCTTCCTTTCTATTACTTCGTGGTTTTGTTTTTTTTTCAGAATTATCTGTTTGAAATCAAATAACAAATTTACAGTAAAAATATATTATTGCATTTTTACAGTAAGTTACTGGCACCTTTGCTGCCAGTAAGTTACTGTAATGCAGTAACATTCTACTGTAAATTTCACAGTAAGTTACTGGCATCTTTGCTGCCAGTAACTTACTGTAAAATTTACAATAAATGTTTTACAGTGTAGAGATTATATATGCGGATAGCACTGGCAGAAGCACTAAGACTGCGGTTCAAAGTGGTTCGTTCTCTTTCCTATCTCATGTCTTGATGCACCTGTCGATGTTATCGACGCGGCCCTTTTGTTAAAGGCTAAACTGAAATTCTGTGCAAGTTGGGGATTGGAATTCCAGGCTGTTTCCAAGACTCGAATGTAAGTCAACGTAACGCATTTTTTTCGTTTGCATTCATCGTGGAATCGTAGAGGCCATGCAATCTTTAAAAATTAATCACCCATTTGACGTGAAAGACTAAAGTCTTAACAAGAGTGCTCTATTTCTTCTCATTTTTGGAACAGCATTTTGGGGTTTGGAAGCAGGAAAAAGCTATGTTTGTCAACTGAGGCTAAATACTGTGGCATGGATATGTTATTTAGCTCAGGAACTGCAAAGATAGCTAGTGAAATTTGCAGAATGTTTGCAGAATTTCTCTCCACAGAAGCCTGAAGTCCAGTTTTGCCGTCTGAATAATTAGAAGAAATAGGGTAGGCTACTGTTCTGAGTTTGATCATCCCTTCCTCCCAGGATCTATAGCTAACCATCTAATTATTAATCACAGCTGTTCGCAGGTCATCTGTCACAAATGGCAGCTCGTACAGGGTTCCGAATTTCGATTGTCTATCTATTGAAATAAATGACCTTAAGTATTTCTGTTCATGGGTTTTTGGCACCAAGGGACCTACTATTCAACATGGCCACTCTAGATGTCCGTATAATTTGCTAATTAACTTGATGTGTGGTATGACAAATGATTGGCCATTGAGACCATTGACGACATATCTCAATTCTTAACACTGACACACCTATCCTTTATCGGTTAAGACGTAATTTTATGGATAACGACTTCTTTCTGTCAAACATTGTTGAATATGTTGGGGAGAGGGAGGGGGCCCTGATTGTATAGAAAAAAATAAATTAGTTTCATTCTCTTAGAGCAAGAAAAGGGTGATAAAATGCAATAAATATCGAAAACTTCTGAAGGATCCCCCATTGTCTCCATCTTGCATCTATGCAAATTTCTCAGGTAAACGCAACACCTTTGCACGCGATATAGGCGAATTTCAAATATCACAAAATCTCGAACACCCCAACCTAGTTGATCATGAATGTCACGTTCTGTCTCGATCTTTTGACGACAAGGGTTTTTGCATTATCCAAGATGACCGCCAGGGCTGTTGAATATTGATTTTATTTGAAATCCCATAGTTCCGACTGCATCAGCTCAGCATCAGCCCAGCCTTGACGGAATATGACTATTAATAGCGTCCAGCCATGCTGGCTTAGAAGCTTCATACATCTTGATCTCAACATTGTACATAACGCTGATAATAAATCTCCAGCGGTCAGAGACAAATTTATTCCAGCAACGTATGTTACCAGCTTAGTCTGTATTACTTTGACATTGATATAATCAATCTTCTAACGTCCGGTGTGTTCGGAATGGTCTCGAGGGAGCGTTCATCTGGACTGGTCAATATTTCATCTTCCCGGTGTTCTTGACCGCCTGGGAGATTAACGGTCAGTCTGTGAAGGGTCAGCCCAACATTCAATTTCTGACAGGATTTATTGCTCTGTGTCAATTTAACTGAGTGGTCATGTGAGAGTATTGATACTTCATCAGACTGGTACACCTTGCCTTTACTTCCGGAAATCCACGCGACGAAGCCTGACTAATTGGCTCGTCCACAGGGCCCTTGGACAATATGAGTTTTGGTGGTTGGAGGTATAGTCTTCATTAGAGTCTCCTATTCCCTATCCTGATATATTACAGTCTGTCCATTTTAATTAGTCGTCTATTTGGGAGCTGGTAAAAAATTAGTTTAATAAAAAAAATTTCGTTTCTTTTTTTCAGCGTGAGTAACAAGCTAAACTCTACAGAATGACCTCCATAACTCTCGGATATTGATAATATGTCACTCTTGAAATAACATTGTTTCATGTAGCGGGGCTCAAAGGCATAGGTTTATGTCACAATTTATTGGTGTTCAAGCAGACAAAGGTCATTGAGGCCGTAGAAAGTAATAACAAGCGTTCAGTGGCTGTGTTGCTTAATGCAGTCGAAATATCAAATGGTAAACGGCACACACCTCTGACCATATACGGCCTTAATGACTTTTGTCCGATTGAACGTTAATACTTTATGAGACAACCCTGCGCAATTAAGTTCGAGTACATGGAACAAGAACATTTATTACGGAGTCTTATATGGGAAATTTACAAAGTTATTCCAAGCGTGCAGTCATATCAATATCGGGGAACAATGATCATTTTGTACTACTAGCTGTTTCTCTACAAGCTTCAAATTAGAGAACTAATTAAAGTGACAGACTTTAACAGGTTTGAGACAACACCCCTCTAAAATGTAATATCGCAGAGACAATAAGCCCCGAATTGGATATATCGCACAAACAGCTAACTCTGAATTGGAGATATCGCACAGACAACAGACCCCGAATTCGAGATATCGCACAGACAACAGACCCCGAATTGGAAATATCGCAAAGGCAACAAACCTCGAAATGATATATCGCAGAGATACGGAGTCCCGAATTGGAGATATCGCACAGACATGACATACAACAAAACTGAACAGACAAACAGACGTTATTGTGAAAGAAAAATTGAAAAAAGCTTTACACGGACTCGAATTGTTCGATTAATTACTTGCCTCCAAACCCAAAATAAAAATGCACATTTCCCATATCGCAGAGACAATGAGTCCCGAATTGGAGATATCGCACAGACAACAAACCCTGAATTGGAAATATCGCACAGACATGACGTACAACAAAATTGAAGAGACGGACAAACAGACGTTATTGTGAAAGGAAAATTGAAAAGAGTTTTACACGGACACGAATTGTTCGATTTGACTCCAAACCCAAAATAAAACTGCACATTTCCCAACGAAGCTGTGGAACAGCAAGTCCAAACTGTACAGCGGAGTCGTGACATAGTTGGTTTCAAAAAGAACATTTATAACGGATAGGACCCCATCATCTAGGGCTGCCTTAGCCATTCTATCAGCCTCAGTATTACCTTCGATGCCAACGTGACCAGGCAACCAACAAAACACAATATCAATCTGTTGATCAAATCTTCGGTCATATAATTGTAGAATATTCAAGACGGTTGGATGAGTTGAAGTTCCACTTTTAATCGCTTCAAGGCATGACAGTGACTGTGAATACGACATTTTTTGTTTTTACTTTTAGTGGACCCAATATCTTCCAAAGCCAATTGTATAGGTTTTGCTTCTGCAGTGAATGTCGAAGTTTTACCTGGTTCTCCACTTTGTCCCATAAACTGAGTATATAAGATTGTCAATATAGCTATCATTGATATTGATTCAAGATAGCATGTCCGCACTTCAAAGTTATTGCAGCAAGTTGATGGATATTACGTGTTCTATTAGCCATAAGGCTAAATATATAACTTTATGATTTCTTCGCGTTATGCGTGGAGGCTTTATCAGCCTTATCAGAGAGAAATATGTCCACTTCATTTTCCGAGAACAATCGTTAGATTTCTGAAGAATCGTGGAAATCGTTTGATCAAAGCTAGTATTTGAATAATCGATTCTTGCCTGGTGATTGATAATAATGGTTGGTCATTTCGGGAATGATCTTTCTCGTGGTGATTAATCTTGATCGACCCCTTGACTTTGATGCAGCGAAAATCTTGAATGCTGAAGAACGTACTCATTTCCGGGAAAGTAAAGGCAAGGTACCAGTCTGATAAAAATCTTGAATGCTGAAGACCGTACTCATTTCCGGAGAGTAAAGGCAAGGTACCAGTCTGATGAAGTATCGATACCCTCATATGACCACTCAGTTAAATTGACACAGAGCAATAAATCCTGTCAGAAATTGAATGTTGGGCTGACCCTAGTAGTATAGTAAGGACCGATTCCCCCTCTTTTTCGGGGTACCCGAAAAAGAGCGCCGATCGGGAACCCTCCAAATAAGGTAGAATCGGTATTTTATGACATGCAGGAGTGTGAACATGATAGGACATGTACTGAAGTGTGACGTCATGTATGACGTCACTTCCGGTCTGCGTGAATCGGGCGTGTGTATTCCTCCGCGGTGATGCGGTCTGGTGGTGATGCGGTCTGCCTCCGCGGACAGAAAGTAGTCCCAAATTCTCCGGCATTCTCCAGGGGCGAGAGGGGTCCCTATTGTGCCGATTGGGTCGAGTGAGGTATCAAAGTGAAGCATTCGTGAAGGGGCATCTGATGGGGTGGGTGTGGTGTTGAAATATCGGCATTCTGCGCATGCGCGGTGGCCAAAGGGTATGAAAATAGACGTTTTGGAGCTAGGGGAGCCACTAATGGTCCAATGGGGTCATATGAGGTATCAATGTGAAGCATTCGTGAAGGGGCATCTGACTGGACTAGCGGCTCGGGCGTTGTCACCATTCTGCGCATGCGCAGACAGGGAATTGTGGGAAAAGGGTATGGAAATAGACGTTTTGGGATCTAGGGGAGCCCCTAATGAGCCGATGGAGTCGTATGAGGTATCCATGTGAAGCCTATGTGAGGGGGCATATGACTGGACTAGTGGCTCGAGCGTTGTCACCATTCTACGCATGCGCAGACAGGGAATTGTGGGCAAAGGGTATGGAAATAGACGTTTTGGGACCGAGATGGGTCCCTGGTGGGCCGATTGGGTCGAGTGAGGTATCAAAGTGAAGTATATTTCAAGCATGGGTGGGTGCATTTTCCTGAAAAAATACGGAACACGGACTTTATCGAAAAATCCGCGAAAATGCCTATATGGGGTATGGGGGGTATATAGGTCGCCGGGCTTAACGGGGCTTGCCTATCAATAGAGTTATCTCCCCCTAGTTCCAGGGTGGGTGTATGTAAAAATTTTCCTGAAAAAATACGGAACACGGACTTTATCCTAAATTACGGGAAAATGCCTATATGGGGTATGGGGGTATAGGACCATCCTGGGAAACCTACTTCTCGACATTTGCGGTATAGGTTGTGGGGTCTCGTTTTCTTAGTCTCGTCAAGACAAACATGATAGGAAGTGTCGCGGAGCGAATCGTTGAAATTTTTGGAAAAAGTTCAGGGAGACCCATATAGTCCCATACTAGGGGTATAGGACCAATGTTTGCCCCACTGGGAAACCTACTTCTAGACATTTGCGGTATGGTTGTTTGGATTGTTTTCTTAGTCTCGTCAAGACAAACATGATAGGAAGTGTCCCGGCACGAAACGGTGAAATTTTTGAAAAAGTACCATATAGCCCCATATAGACCCATATACGAGTTATGGGGTATAGGTCCAATGTTTGTCCCACTGGGAAACCTACTTCTATACATTTGCGGTATGGTTGTTTGGATTTGTTTTCTTAGTCTCGTCAAGACAAACATGATAGGAAGTGTCCCGGCACGAAACGGTGAAATTTTTGAAAAAAGTTCGAGGTCTGTCTATAGCCCCATATAGACCCATATACTGGGGTATAAGTTTAATGTATGTATAAATCCATACTGGGTGGACGTGTTGGAGTCTAGGTGAGTCCCTGGTGGTCCAATGGTGTCGTATGAGGTCTTATTTTGAAGCTCTCATGCAGGAGCACTTGACTACACGTTGTCAATATTCTGCGCATGCGCAGCCTGGCCGTAGTATAGAAAGCAGGCAGTTTTGGGGGTGTGTGTGGATGTGTTTGGGTTAGAGATGGGCTATTCACGGTTCGAATGGGTCGTATGAGATATCATTGTGAAGCATATGTAATGGAGCATCTGATGGCGTGGATGTGGGGTAGAAATATGGTCATTCTGCGCATGCGCAGTCTGGCCGTAGTATAGAAAGCAGGCATTTTGAGGGGTATGTGGGTGTGTGTTTGGGGTAGAGATGGGCTATTCACGGTTCGAATGGGTCGTGGAAGGTGTCAAAGTGAAGCTTGTGTGGGTTAGAGTCAGAATGGTGTGGTTTTAAAGGCAAGTCGCGTCAATCTGCGCATGCGCAGTTGGTTGTAGTAAGTAAAGTGGACATTTTGGAGCAGTGAAGGAAGGTATTTGGTGTAGAGAGGGACCATCCTTGGTCCGAATGCGTCGTGTGAGGTGTCATTTTGTAGCTCTTGGGGTGTAGACCCGATCTGAGGGATGTTCACGTCATCTGTGACGTCATTGGTGACGTCATCAGTACGAGTAGTAGCCAAAGTGGACATTTTGGGGCAGTGAAAGAAAGGTATTTGGTGTAGAGAGGGACCA
Source organism: Hanleya hanleyi (assembly GCA_036873755.1). Classification (NCBI taxonomy): domain Eukaryota; kingdom Metazoa; phylum Mollusca; class Polyplacophora; order Lepidopleurida; family Hanleyidae; genus Hanleya; species Hanleya hanleyi. The sequence continues at coordinate 16,108 of JAVTVY010036976.1, forward strand.
TCCTTGGTCCGAATGCGTCGTATGAGGTGTCATATTGTAGCAACGCCCGCCAACGCCAAGCTTAACGCTTCAACGCCCTGGTGAAATAGCTCAGAAGTTCTGATTTTCTAGATATTCCATGGAATTGTCACTAATTCTTCGAAATGCAGTGACGCCCGTCAACGCTCGTAGTTACGCCTTAACGCTCTTACATAACGCCTTGACGCCATGATATAGACCGGAGAGAGAACAACAACAACAACAAGGATGACACATGAGAGAACAACAACAACAAGAAGTTTTTTCATATAGTTTATTTTCCCCAATGTTACATCATACCCACGCTGGGGGAGCCGCGTTGGGTATGTTTACAACTCAAGAAAACTCTTGTCCAATCAGAGGCCGCCATTTGCATCTGTTATATTCCTTCTTGTCCGTTAGATGTATTTTCGGTTGCTCTTGTCTGTCGCCATTTCAGAAAGTTCCATCTTTGCTCGGTGTGACCTAAGCGTCGTCGGGCAGGCCTGGATATTCTTCAGGTAGCATGTCCTGAAACAGTTGTTTGCGCATTCTGATCGCATTTTCCAGGGCCTCGGTGGGTGGTAGTCCCATAGCCTCTTCCAAGTGACGCTTGGTCTTCATGATGGACCTGTGCGTGGGGTCGCCTTTCATTTCAAGCGGTAGTAGGTATACTGTTCATAGATCGCCATGGCTGTTTTCCTGATGCGGGGGCGCATTTGGGTGCTACTTCGTAGGAATATAATTTTCAGATGGGCAAAAGCTATAAAAATTGGAGTTATAGAGTGTGCCAGACGCTAAAGGAGATTGATTATTTTCTTCTGACAAATATTGATGTATACAGTACGATTCTATTCTTTGTCAGTACGCCGGTATCTTTTTCCACCACATTTATATGTTGCGTTTTATTGTTATCTGTATATGGTGAGATTCTGCTAGTGGGCGTTTCGTCCCCGAGGCTTGCGCTTTGTACACTCTCAGGAATAGTCAGATAAAAGTCTTGAACTGATCAGGTTGTATATCCACAACTCAATTTCAGGGATTTTGGCTGAAATTCAGGAAAAAGATCCCTGAATGAGAG